>JAODAL010043398.1:0-33877 GCA_025379985.1 Phyllomedusa bahiana | reverse complement strand
AGCGATTGACAATTGCCCCCATAAATACCCCAATTTTTGAAGTCTTTTCATTAACAAAATGTATGAAACAACATCCAAAATGAACGGAAACAGAATGCTAAAGTCATATTAAATATATTTTTTTTGAAAAATGTAAAAATTAAAATTTAAAACGAAAATGTTAAAATCATGGAAAAATTCCCCCAAAAAAAATGGTACACGAGAATTTTGGGTATATCAGAAATAAATGTACATGTGTTTAGGTTGGCAGAAGAAAAACTGTGAAATACTTATGAATTAAGGGATTGCTTTCAAAGTTAAAGTCTTGCAAAAAACAATCATTTTTACAATATGTGCCCATTAACGGTCTCATTTGAGATACCCCCCTCTTGTATGGGCTGCTCGTCCTAGGTCGCTTAGCTAAGCCGTTTGTCTATCCTGTAGGGTGCGCCTGGTTGCTTAGTCAGTTGGCTTCTACTCCCGGCTAGAAAACCCAGAAAACAGCCCTGAATTCAAATAGAACCAAAAAAAATAGGACTGGGTAGATGAACCCTGTAGTGAGACAACCCTATTAATGTTTACCGCCCCACAGGGGTTGGGAGGCTCCCTTAATAGTTTTCTCCACCCCTCCCCCTTCTGGTCAATATTAGTTTTGCTCTTTTTCCTGGTTAACTTGGCATTTTTTGTTTGGTTTTGTTATCCCTTGTTTAAGATGTTTTATTTTTTTTTTGGGAAATGTTATTTACACTGATTTACTCTGTTGTCTTGGACTTGGTCGCTTGATTACTTGTTAAATTTTCAAAAAAAATCGAATGTTTAAAAAAAAAAAAAAAAAAGAAAGATCATAAATGGGACCCCAGCCCCGTCACCTGGCCGTTTCCTATGCATTCGTCCAAAAAAGTGTGTTGGGCAGGGTGGGGTCCCCTTTTTGGTGCAATTTGGCCTCAGCAAATCACATGCTGGTATGGAATGTGACCCCAAAGGTTTTTTTCCCCAGCTTTGAGGGATATGCAATCAGAAAATCCAAGGGTTTGTACAGTTCAATTTTTTTAAAAAGGGGGTTGTTCCTAAAGGTTTTGCTCTTTCTTGTTAAAGATTTGCAAAAAAAAGTCATTTTGAATTTGTCTTTTTAACAGTGTCCTTTATTTGGATTCCCCTCTTGTATGGGCTGCATCGCTGCTCGGTCGTATAGTACAGCCCTTTTTTATTCCCCTGAAGGCTGGTCAGCCCCGATTGTTACTAAACCCTGGTTTACTGAGCCTAGTAAAGCCGGAAAGGCCCCTAAATTTAAAGTGAAACAAGAAAAAAAAGGGTGGGGGGAAATGAAAAAATGTAGTGAGAAACCTTTTAAGGGTTTGGGGGGGGTTGAAGTGGTTTGAGGGGTTTCCAAAATCCAAAAAGACTAAAAAACCTTTGCTTGGGGAATACCCAAAAAAAGCGGTGTGATCAGCGGGAAGTTGTTGTAAAGAGGAAAAAATTGATAGTTTAAATTTATGTTATACTTTTTTAGTATAACTTGAAATTTTAAACTTGTAATTTATTGATCAACTTTATATCATTTTGGAAAGGGTCCGTCAGGCTCAGATAGCACAGGGGAATGGGGAAAACCCCCCAGGGGCCCCCGAGCATGGTTGCTGGGGTTTTTTTGTAATGCATAAACCCTTAAAAATCAGAGAAGGGGAAGGCAAAAAGTGATATGAGGCATTTAAGTCTTTTTAACGTAGCTGTAGGGGGGGCCCCGTAAAATTTAAACTCCAGGGTGGGAAAAGGGGAAAAAACAGTAAACTGGGGGGCCCCCTAGAGTCATTCCCCTGTGGGCCCTAAGCACCCGCCACCCGAGCCCGTAGGTGGTTCCGTGAAAAGACCCTTTCCCCTGTAAAATTCAGTGAGTGGAATCCCCACTGGACTGGGGGCCAAAGAATGAGCGGGAAAATTTAGATCAATAAAAATAAAATTTTACAGAATTTTTCAGTTGAAATGGTTTTCCATTTGCCTAGTTTGTTCTCTAAAAACATGTGTTTTGAAAAATTGGATTTTTTTTCCAACTTGAGGGGTTTCCCTTTAAATACTGGGTTTTTAAATTACGTTCTCTGTTTCGGGAATTGAAAACAAGTCAGGTAAAATTGGGGGTTTTAACTTAAAAGTACCTTATTCTCTGTGGCTTCCACCCCTTTGAGTTGGCTGACGGGAACTTTTTTTGGGGGGGGAAATTGGAAATCATTTTAATATCGCTGGTTCTTTCGTTTTGGAGGGAAAGGGATTTCTTGCTTCTTTCATGAGGTCTGCAAGGGAAAGCAGCTCTCTCTCTTTTTATGGGCATTTTTTTTAAAATCAAGCCCTTTAAATTCAAAAAAAAGTGTGAGAAATTACCCATAGAAAAGTATGTCTTTTCGGGAATTTTGTTTAGGGGCGAAGAAACTTATCCTGTCCACTTTTCTGGGAAAGGGAACAAAGCCTGGGGTCAGTAAATTTAATTATGATCTCCCACATAGCGTATTAGGGCGGGGGAAAATTTAATTTAATTACTTTTTTCCCATTAGCAATTCCTTTTTAAAACATTTTTATATCAGATAGTTTGAATTTTTATTAAACTTTTTGACACCCAAAGGTAAATTTTCCTTTGGCTAAAATTTTAAAGACCCCGGGTCTCTTGTGGACAAATTTGCTGTACCCTTTTAAATTAGTCCCTTTGGGTATTTAGGGGGGGGGTTTTGTGTTTGGGGAAATTCTCTGTGACCCTTCTTTGAAAAGGTTTTTAAAGAAGGTAAATTTTTACCAAACCCCTTTGCAGGTAAAGGTCTGTGTGGCTATTTACTAATTTTGGGAAAATACGTAGCATAAAAGGGTTAAATTTAAAACATTTAAAACTGTACTAAATGAATCACATTGCCTCATGCTATTTGATACATTTTCACACATCCTTTTATACACAATGCTCAACAAGCCATCTTCTATTGTCAAGCATAAAAGTGTCTGAAACAGAAAAAAGGGGGTTTTTCCCAAACAATTTTTTCATCCCTCCTGATCCAGTCTTCAGTTTTCTGTGAGTCAAAAGGGGGGTTTGTGTGTGATTTTTTTTTGTTTTGGCATTCTTTGTGCCCCGGTGGTTTGAAATCCCCCGGGGCCCTTTTCCCTCTCTGTAGTAAAAGAAAGGTCTGTTTTTTTAAAGCATTGTGAGTAGCTGAGAGGAAATTTTTTTTGCTTCCCCAGCCCCAAGGGTCCTGGGTTTTCAAACCCCGCAGGAAAAAATGGGGGTTTTTTTTTCTCTTTATCAATGCACAGCCCTTTTTTGAGGTTTTTTTTTTTTTTATTTGCACTGTTTGACAAATTACAAAGGGAAAGACAGGGGGGGAAGGGGGAAAGTGAGTGACAAAAAGGGGGTTTTGAACTTCGTAGCTGTTGAGGGAGGGGTGATGTTGACTTGTCCCGGGCCAGGTTGAGGAGCTTTTTGTCATATTCATACCCCCTGGGTCCAGCTGAAAAACCAAAGGATCATGAAAGGACCCAGTTTTAAAAAAAAAACCCAATTTTTTTGCAGTTTTTTTTAATAATAATGAAGGGTAAAAATGTTTGTTTTTTCATTTGCAAGCTTTTTGGAAAAACCCCCTTTTAAAAAAAAGATAGTGAAACCCTCACTGTTTGTGTCTTTAAAAATTAGAAATTCTTTCACTGCACTTGAGAAAAACTTGTGCAAAAAAAAAAAACTGTGCCCTTTTAATAATGTAGACCCCAATTTCCCCCAAAAAGTTCACACCCTTGTAGAAAAAAACCATTTTTTTAGCTTTATTATAAAAACAAAATCCAAAGGACATCTTCTATAGACGTTTGAGTTTCAGACTGACGAACCCCGGGCGGTAAAAAGCCGTTGGGGTTAGGCCTTTTTTCCCGTGGTTGTTTATTTTTTTTCTTTTTGAAATTTTGCATTTATTAAAAAATGATTAGCATTGCTTTTATCCTTAGTGGTGTTTTTACCTCTTTTTAAATACTTATGTGATCTCTTTTGGTGATTGTTACGCTCCAAGTGGGTTTTACCCATTTTGTGTCTTTGTATGTTGGTTATTTATTGGTTATATTTTTAAATAAAATTTTGATTTTTGGGTTTTTTTGCTTTTTTGACGTTTTTGTGTTGTTTTGGAAACTCTTTATTTAGGGTTAGATCTTTTTTTGTTTTTTTTTGGGTTTCAGATTAAAAAACCCAACTGTCTAAAAAGTAAGTGTTTTATGAGATGTCTAGTGGATTATTCTTATAAAAAATTAATCCACAGAAAATCTTCATGTAGCGCTTATGCGTTTCAGACTTAAGGACCCAATACTGTGTAAAAAACTTTAAATCTAAAACGTGGAAAAGATCTATGAAATTCTGTAGATTGTTACATTTTTAAAACAAAAACCCACATAATCCACGAATCGAGACACTTACTGTTTCAGCTAAAAAAGCCCTTGTACAGAAATATGAGATCAGGTTTTTAAAAGTCTGAAAGCCTAAGTTTGTGGTGTCTCTGTGTATTGTGTTTTTATAAGTAACTAAATTTTTGGGCCCTAAAACGCATATAAATGTGACCAAAACCCTTCAAAAAAAAAAAAAAATGGGTTAAAAAATACTAAAAAAACCTGTGGGTAAAAATTTAAAGTGTAAAATAAGTCTACAAAAATTTTCAGTATTCGTAACAAAAAATTTGGTTACTTTTTAAATGCACATAAAACACAAGTATAAAATCATTTTTCCCCCAAAAAATTGACCTGTGAAATTTTTTTAAAAGCTTAGAAAATAAGGCCTTCCCTTTAAAAAAATAAGACCTGGCGCAGTCATTGCTGCGTTCCTCACGCCAAAATTGGGCCCGTAAGCGCATTTAGTAGGTCTTGGTTGTATGGGACTACCTGGACAAGAGGTGCTCTTTAAGGGGTTTTGCCACGATGTATGTTGAATTGGGATCCCCAAAAGGGTTTTGCACTTTTTCTAAATATATGTGATTACAAAAAGGAAGCTTCTGAGAGCTAAGCATTGCTCGTCCCCTTAGTTTCTAACAGTTTAATTTGAAATGGGCCAGGACACCCGGCAGGAGTGATTGGGTGCACTTTAGTGTTTTCACTTTTATCTGTGACAGGGAAAAAAGAAGGAGCTTGCAAGGGGCTGGGGAGAAAAGTGCAGTGTATGAGGCTGTCTGCTGTATAGAGAATCCACTGGTTGTAATGTAATTATTTGAGTAAACTTTGCAGACGCTCCCTGCTTCCTCACTCTCTGCTCACACCCCCCTCCTTCCTCTCCCCCGTGACTCAACAAGCTTTGTTTATCTTCTCTCCTGAACAGATAAGAGGTAAGGAACTCACTTTGTGGCAAAACCCCTTTAAAGGAGTTGTCTCACGACTGGATTTCATCCTACCTTTGTGCTGTCCTAAGAGCTGCAGTTTTGAAATCATGGGCGGGAGCACTGGCTTCCTGGAGTCCTCTCCCCCTCCCTTCATCTAGGTGACGTCATGCTGCTGCGCTCGCTCCCGATGCTAACAGCATTGGAAGGGAGAACATCTCAGATCACAGAGTTCTCTTTCCCCTGCTGCTCACCATTCAATAGCATCCACCGTGTACACAGCACATATTTCTCTCCCCATACATCCATACATGACCCGGGCCAGGGGTTCCCAGCACAGGGAATTGAGCAGGGGGGAAGCGATTCAAATAATCTCTGATGTGTTGTATTTGCATGGAGTTATCTCAGTGCTACATCTGTCTGTGTCTGCTTAATTACTATTCACTGACTGTTGACTATTTCCTGCCTGAATCATTCACTTCAGCAGTGAAGCTGGTTAGGTAAACAGGAGAGTGAATGCTAATTAGGCAGACTCAGAGCTGAATGAGATGGGCAGGAAATAGTTAACAGCAGTGAATAATAATTAGGCTGAGACACAGATAAGGCAGCAGGGGAGATGACAGGGGCTGCTAGTATGCCTGCTCTAAATCACTGCACTGTGCCGCAGGCAGAGCGAGGACAGAGAGAGAAAGGACAGGAGATAGTTAAACTTGCGTGCTCGCTCCCGACGCGACCTGATGTGATAAGATGCCGGAGATACAGCCTATCAGGGAGAACAAGCAGGTCGGTGACTATAGAGACCTCAGCAGCCTCTGAAGCCACTAAAAACAAGTTATCTAGAAATCAGTAGGAGATTTGTTATTGACATATATTGCAAACGTGCTTGTTTTTTGAAGATCTTTAATTTGAATGACAATCTTTGTAGTGAGACAACCCCTTTAAGGAAAGTGCTATTGCTAGACATGAGATATTGGGGCCAATGATTCTAAAACAAATGGAGTCACAAGAAATTCACATTCAAATTCAGGGTGTGGAGAGTTGTGATGATGTTCCAGAAGATGATGACATCATCTATTTTTCTTCCCTCTGCCTTTATTCATTGTCGTGGGCTATGTTTATTACTACAGTATGCTCATAAGCACTTGAAACTTCTTTATATTTACACATCCCTTGACACATGAGAATTATCTTTGTAATCTGCGTTTATACTAGCCAGCAGAGGATATATATATATATATATATATATATTGTAACGCCTCACTTGCGTTCGGACGCCATCTTGGGCCGTCCTGGGGTACTTTAGCTCTGCGGATCGCCGCTTTGGTAAGCAGAATGGCACACTAACACAGGTCTTCTGTTTGACACTGGCCTCAACAAGCGTTATTGAGGTCCAGTATACAGAACACAAACATCAAAATACAAATAAACACCTAGGCCGTCTAGCCACTGTCTACACATTAACTGCGTCCCTCACTAACGGGGCCTATGCCTACTGCACAGCACCACCAACACTTGTACCAGCCTCCACTGGTATACAGGCTTCCTCAAGCCTGGGGGGTAAGAGCCTCCTCTCACCAGCTCCACTGCTGCTCCAACTTGCAGTTGACCACACCCCCTGATCACCTGCAGAGACAGGCTTTTTTATATGCCTGGTAAATCCTGGAACCGAACCTGGCCTGGAACGTGGGGATGGCCTCCCACCCAACGCTGTGACCGTCCCGGGAAAGGCAACCCATCAAAAGCCGCATAGCAGCCACACTAGATACACATGTCAGTAACCTATGGTTACTGACGCCAAATGGTTGCCTTCCCCCACCGAATCCAGGATTTCGGTAGCACGTCGGCAGCAGATCTCCTGCTGTTCGCCACCTAGTGGCAGAACCCTGCGACCGTCTGAGGTCGGTCGGCCACATACCACACCCCCCCCCGTTTGATAAAGGCCGCAGGTCTTTCTCACCATGAACAACCTGTCCTCCGGAGTCAAAACACTTACACATGGGAGCCATCTCACACATTCCTGTGATTCTTAAATCTGTCAGGGGCAACACCACATTTTCCTTTGGTGACCTTTCCATACCGTTTTTGTCCACCGACTTGTAGCTCTGGGTCTAAAATCCCACCATAAAAGCCAGACTTCTCCCCATCACAATGACTCTGATCCTCATTTACCAACTCCTGACCTGTGCTGTCAGTTACACTTACTAAAGGTGACCCAAACCATACATGCCCTGTAATGAAGATGTCACCACATTCTGTATGCAAGCTAGCATTGCAAAGGTCTCCACTGACAACCTCTGGGGAAGTTCGGTCATGTATTTTGCCAGGTACTTTAATAATGTCTGAGGACTCCTTCATCCTCACCTGCATCTCACTAGGGTTTAAGCACACCTTCTCCTCTGCTGTGTCTAGCAACTCACTTAACACATCACCCTGGTGAGATACTTCCTCAACATCTCCTGTACCCATCACCCTGGTAGACCTCTTTAGCATCCGTCAGGGACTTATTCCTGTGTCTGGCCCACTATCAAATGTGCCCAACCCACCAGAGTCAACACCAGAACCCTGTACACTGTCTACGGACTTCTCTATTACTTGGGTATCGCTGCTAGCAACAAACATCTGAGAGGTGTTCACCCTTTCAGAAAGTTTACAGTGAACATGCTCAGCAACATCACCCACCTCATCACCTATGTCAGGATTTGCCTGCTCAGACCGGGCAGACAGAGCACATCTCTTAGAACGCTGTTTAGACATTACTGCAGTAACATTTGGAGACATTTCCTCCACATCCCCTGTAATTCTCTCAAGGAAGAAATCTCAGTATCCCTGCTAGTTCCCTCTGGGGCACTGCTGAAACTAATACACATAGGAAACCCTTGCTATTTACCTCAGTTTCCTCACTGGGGATTTCCTTACCATCTGAGGGGTCAAAACACTGACCTGTCCCTCACTAGCGCTTGAGCCTGCATCCCTCCCTCTGGGTATAGGGCTCACATTTTCCCTCACTACCATCACTGCAGTCTCTCTGACCACTGCAGTAAAAGCTACTTACAATATATAGCCACCACTGGGGCATGTGACTTCAGGTGAAACTACCGGTCTCAGCACGATCTTGCTCTTCAATCCATGCAGGGTCACAATATGGATTTTCATCACAGATCCCTTCTCTGTAATACACTGATCAGGACTGCAACAAAAATTTCTGCCTTGGCACACGTTTCATTTAAACAGGATTTTCCATCACTCCCATCTGAGTAATCACCAACATTACACTGTAGCACTGACACACTACAGCGTCCACTCCACAACTGAAATGGAGACTCTTCACAGAGGGTTTTGTCACTAACGAGCACACCATACTCCTATTCTCCTCATACATAGCAGCAGAACCCTCATTTCCAGGGTTTGACTTCCCCCTTCCAGGCAATGCACCAGCCGTGCTCACCCCAGGCAACGCCATCACCTTTTCCCCACCAGCAGAGCGCACCTGATTGCTACTGGCAACCACATCAGCTCCATGGGGAACTGTATTGACAGCACCAGTCTCAGAAATGCTATCAATCCCCAGACATACTGCACTTGCACACATAGTTCTATTACCAGCCACAACCTCTAGGGGCCCACCTGCAACTTGCACGTTATCATCCCGTACACACAGGGCGCTGGGGTCATGGGTACACACATTTACGGACTGGAAACCAGACACTTCACACACAGCTGCCTGGCACACATTCTCACAAGCTTTTCCAGCAGGAGATGCAGTGTAAACCTTGTTGCTATCGGCAACCACAGTAGATCCACCTGAAACTGTAGTGGTAGCACATTTCTCCAGATGGTCATCCCCCACAGGACACTCATCACCTGTGCTACTTGGGCTGCTCTCCATTATTGCAGTAACTGCACCACTTCTAGCTGCTTGTTCACACAGGGGCTCAGTAATTGGTGCTAACTTTGCAACCCAGCTAACCTCCCCCTGCTCAGGCTGCATGATATAGCTATGGATTACAGTCTCAGAAACATTTCCTTCATTGTTAGCATTTTTAATATAAACCATTGCATGTAAGGAACCAAGTCCATCAGACTCTGCAAGTCCACTGCTCTAAGGACTTTTCTGGCTTGTCAGTATATTTGTGCCTCCTTTTAGCCCCGCCAAATCCTCACACAGATCATCCCCATGACCTGCAGTCCCACAGCACATAACCAACCCCACTGGAGCAGTCTTACCAGGTATGATGGCTGAGTTCGGTCTGGATCGCTCCTGCTGACTGTCCATGTCAGCCTGGGGTGGGGCTGCATTCACCTGGAGCTCCAGGGCTTGCAGCTGCCTCCTCTCCGGCCTCCTCCTGAGAGGGCAGTCAGGAGCACATCCCTCTGCTCTGTGGCACCTCCAACATGGCTCCTCCTGGTGGTCGGTGGTAGCAGGCTCGTGCTGATCCAGATGGTTGCCCACGGCAACGGCCGGACACAGGTCCCTCAGCAACACCATCTCTCCCGAAGTAGACTCACTCCTTGATGGACGATACGGCCTCCTGGCCACAGGACATCCCCTGGTGCACATGTCCACCTGTAGGCATCCGTTGCACCAGTCAGGTTGGTGAATTTTGGCAGCCGTCTTTTTCATCTTTGGCTCGGCCTCTTCAGACACCACAACCGCTTGGAACCCATTGGCAATGGCTTTTATTGCCTTATGCTCTGCTTCAAACTGCTCCCGGAGCTGTTTATTAAACTCTTGCTGCTTAGCAGTAGCCTGCATCAACTGGGCAAGCAGCTCCTCCATGCTAAAACAAAAATTTTTCAGGTAGCAGTAACAGTCTCTTTAGACAATTTAAAGGCTGGTGCGGGTTTTGTCTCTTCTCAGACAAACCTTTGCTCACACAGGTACAATTCAGCAGTCCTATGTAAATATCAGCAGTCCTGTTTACCTTTCAGGATCTTCCTGCACGACTTTGTGCACACATCAGTTAGTGCCCAACTTTATGCACTGCACCAATCTTGCCGGTTAGTGCCAATAATGCCCGCGTCCTCCACCATATGTAACGCCTCACTTGCGTTCGGACACCATCTTGGGCCGTCCTGGGGTATTTTAGCTCTGCGAATCGCCGCTTTGGTAAGCAGAATGGCACACTAACACAGGTCTTCTGTTTGACACTGGCCTCAACCAGCTTTATTGAGGTCCAGTATACAGAACACAAACATCAAAAATACAAATAAACACCTAGGCCGTCTAGCCACTGTCTACACATTAACTGCGTCCCTCACTAAGGGGCCTATGCCTACTGCACAGCACCACCAACACTTGTACCAGCCTCCACTGGTATACAGGCTTCCTCAAGCCTGGGGGGTAAGAGCCTCCTCTCACCAGCTCCACTGCTGCTCCAACTTGCCGTTGACCACAACCCTGATCACCTGCAGAGACAGGCTTTTTATAGGCCTGGTAAATCCTGGAACGTGGGGACGGCCTCCCACCCAACGCTGTGACCGTCCCGGGAAGGCAACCTCAAAAGCCGCATAGCAGCCACACTAGATACACATGTCAGTAACCTATAGTTACTGACGCCAAATGGGTGCCTTCCCCCACCGAATCCAGGATTTCGGTGGCACGTCGGCAGCAGATCTCCTGCTGTTCGCCACCTAGTGGCAGAACCCTGCGACCGTCTGAGGTCGGTCGGCCACAATATTATATATATATATATATATATATATATATATATATATATATATAATATATATATATATATATATATATATAATATATGTCTTTTGTTATTTATGTGCTTTAACTTTGTTGTCTGATGATTTTTGTTAATAATCACTTATCTCATTTAAGTATTTTTGTTTGTGTGTTTCATGTATGTAGTAAAACTAACATTATTGACAAAATTATTATTATTTATATTTTTATATCTCTACGTATACTTTGTTTTTTTATATTTGGGTTCGCTTATTATGCTATGTTTTTTTTATAGGAGTGTTCATAGTGTTTGGAGAGAGGTCTTTTTCTATTTTTAGGGTCTAGCTTTGACATACGGGGCTAACACAATGGGCCACATGTATGAAACTGTTTAGGTAAAAAAAGTGAGTTTTAGGGCTTGTTCACACGGCGTTTTGGATCCTTTTTAAGGATCCGTTTTTCGCACTTGAAAAGCGCATCCGGAAAGCGGATCCGCAAAACGCAGCATTGGATACTTTATTTGGTTCCGTTTTAAATGCTTTTTCAGCTGCGTTTTTCCACAAAAAGAGTCTCTCTCTCTCTCGCTCTCTCTCTCTCTCCCTCCCCCCCAATCATTATATGCCTGCCCCCAATCATTATATGCCTGCCCCCATTCATTATATGCCTGCCCCCATTCAATATATGCCTGCCCCCATTCATTACATGCTTATATGTCCGCCCCAGACCTCCATTCATTATATGCTTATATGTCCGCCCCAGACCTCCATTCATTATATGCTTATATGTCCGCCCCAGACCTCCATTCATTATATGCCTGCCCCAGACCCCCATTCAGTATATGCCTGCCCCAGACCCCAATTCATTATATGCCTGCCCCAGACCCTCCGCTCCCGCCGCCTCCGCACACCTCCGCTGCCGACCTGCGCTGCCGCCGCCGCTCACCTGCGCTGCTGCCGCCGCCACCGCACACCGCCGCTGTCACCGCCGCTCACCTCCGCTCCCGCCGCCGCCGCCCACCTCCGCTGCCGACCTGCGCTGCCGCCGCCGCTCACCTGCTCTGCCGCCACCGCCGCTCACCTCCGCGGCCGCCCTGCGCTGCCGCTCACCTGCGCTGCTGCCGCACACCTCCGCCGCCGACCTGCGCTGCCGCCGCCGCTCACCTGCGCTGCCTCCGCTGCCGACCTGCGCTGCCTCCGCACCCCTCCGCTGCCGACCTGCGCTGCCGCCGCCGCTCACCTGCGCTGCTTCCGCCGCCGCCGCACCCCCCCGCGGCCGACCTGCGCTGCCTCCGCCGCTCACCTGCGCTGCCGCTCACCTGCGCTCCCGCCGCTGCCGCCGCACACCGCTCCAGCGATCCCCTTCCAGTCTCCCAGTGCGCTTTTCGCATCCGCTTTCAGGATGCAAAGCGCAGCTGATACGTGCCCGGAGTGTGGAGCGCTTTTGGACAAGTGCCAAAAGCGGACTCCATTATCTCCTATGGGCTTTCACTTGCGTAAACCGCAATAAGAATTGACATGTCAATTCTTAAAGCGGATACGAAAAGCGCAGCGCAGGAGAGCCCTCAAAAGCGCATCGCTGATCTCCCGTGGGAACAGCGATGCGCTTTTGCCATTCAACTCAATGTTAATCACACTGACAATTGTTAGATCCGTTTTGCGGATCCGTAAAACGGATCCGTAAAACGGATCACAAAAACGCCGTGTGAACAAGCCCTTAGACCTAAACAGGTTCATACATGTAGCAAGACACAAATTAGACACATCCAATGGGGTCAATGTTTTCTGGCTCATACTGCATTTCCTGCACTGAAAAATTGACAGACACATATCTATTTTTATACAACGCAGATTTGGGATCCACAATGGTAAAAATATGATGTCAACTACCGCATGTTACATAATTTGTAAGCCTAAAAAAAGACAGACATCCATCCAGTTCAGCCTATTGTGCTCTAGTGTTGATCCAGAGGAAGGCAAAAACCCCCATGACGTAGAAGCCAATTGTCTTCATTTGAGGGAAAAAATTTCTTCCCGACTTCAATCTGGCAATCAGAATAAATCCCTGGATCAGCGACGCTTCTCCAGAATCCTGATCACTATAACTTGTTATATTATTACATCTAGAAATGTATCCAAACCCTCCCCAGAATCCCGATCACTATAACTTGTTATATTAGTACATCTAGAAATGTATCCAGGCCCTTCTCCAGAATCCCGGTCACTATAACTTGTTATATTATTACATCTAGAAATGTATCCAGACCCTTCTCCAGAATCCCGGTCACTATAACTTGTTATATTATTACATCTAGAAATGTATCCAGGCCCTTCTCCAGAATCCTGGTCACTATAACTTGTTCTATTATTACATCTAGAAATGTATCCAGACCCTTCTCCAGAATCCTGGTCACTATAACTTGTTATATTATTACATCTAGAAATGTATCCAGACCCTTCTCCAGAATCCCGGTCACTATAACCTGTTATATTATTACATCTAGAAATGTATCCAGACACTTCTCCAGCATCCTGGTCACTATAACTTGTTATATTACATCTAGAAATGCATCCAGACCCTTCTTGAACTCTGTTAGTGAATTCACCATGACAAGTTCCTCTGGCAGAGAGTTCCACAGTATCACTGCTCTTACAGTAAAGAATCCCTCTAGTTTATGTAGAAACCTTCTTTCCTCTAGACCTAGAGTATGGGCCCTTCTTCTAGATACAATTCTAAGAATAAATAGATAATTTGAGAGATCTCTTGACTTAGGGATAAGAAGACCTTTGGGTGGCTGGCCTCTTGCCCTACCTCACCCATATCCCAGTAAATACATTAACAACCGAGGTGGCGTAAAAAGGCCATAGCAGCCACTTTAAAAACCTATTAAAACAGACATGTAAAACCATAAACATTACAACATATTTTCATCAACCCTAAAGAAGGTCCTTGAAGGTGGTCTTCTTTTTCCTATATATAAAACTACAAGAACTGATCATGTCAACCTCCTGCTATGACTTAACTTTGACCTCACTCACCAGTCCCAAGGGCACCCAATTTACTTTACCATCTGTTCCTGGGCCTTTCAACCCAGGAACCCCCTTTCTGTCACAACCTGACCATAAAATATAGTGCATTCCCCAATCCCTGCACCACGCCCGAGGCTTTTACCACTTCCAAGAACCCCTTTTTTCCCCCGCTGCTGCTGACAACAAAATGCCCTACAATTATCCCAGAATTAAAAGAAAGGCGGGTGGCCAGGATCCAACTCTTGGCCAGGTGCTCCTTAGATGGCCTCCAACCCCTCATGAACCGTATAAATACATTAGCCCTCCTTTTCCTTGCCATACCCCTTTTACTCCATCCTTTCTAGATCTCCAATTATAGACCCATTTCCTATTCCAAACTACACGCCTCATTGCTTCTTCTCCAAGTCAATTATGCGCTCCTCTAAGGCTATGTTCACACGGCTTAATTGCGGGACGTAATTACGCCCCGCAATTACGGCGTGTGGACGGGGGCGGGGCGGGAGCGGGGGAGTGAGCGGGGGGCCGGCACTTCGCCGGCCCATAGACTTGCATTACCAGCGGCGCGTATACGCCGCTAGTAATTCACATGTCAATTATCTCCCCGCCTGGCGGATTCGCCGGGCGGGGAGAGGAGACGTAATCCATAGGTCTCTATGAGAACTGTGAATTACCGTAATAAATGGGCCGTTTTCGGCCCGTAATTGGCGCACTTCGGCGCGTAATTACGGACCGAAATACTCGCCATTTTAAGCCGTGTGAACATGGCCTAAGCCTAAAGCTTGTTCCGCTGCTCTCAATATCAGCCCCTGATATATTTATAAATATTTATTATGTCCCCCTAAAGCCGTCTTTTCTATAAACTAAATAACCCTAACCTTGCTAATCTTTCTGGGTATTGCAGTCCACCCAGCCCTTTTATTATTTTTGTTGCTGCCTTTGAACCTGTTCAAGCTCTACTATGTCTTTCCTGTGAACTGGTGCCCAAATCTGTCAAAATATTTTATGTCTAGATGGATCAGTGATTTGGATAGTATATAATTTTATGTATTTACATAACTTTAACGTCATTTTTGATTGATATTTTGGTGCATAAAAATACATTTTCTACACAAAAAAACCCTGGGTGAATATAGTCTTCCTGAGAGCCATCAGTTCATGGACAGATTTCTACTGAGCAATAAGTGACTAGGAATGGCAGAATTCAAAAAGATCCAATTAGTACACATAGTGGTTTTATTTATTCAGCCAGGAAAGCAACAAACCAGTTCTTATGTTAATTTATGCAAATGTCAATTTAATTTAAAGGAATGTTGCTCTCATTTAGGATTTTCTAGCCATTGGTTAAGTAAATAACGTTAAACTAAGAACCTGCTGTTTTTTATTTTTGTGGAAAACTAAGCTGAACTAGATACAAATGTGGCTCTTAATTACTCATTCTAATGTAATCACCCTTTTGTTTGATTGACAGTGTCCTCTTGTCACTCACAGCCGAAAAGGCCATGAACCTTGGTTGCCGGGATGACATTGTCAGCGCTAATGATGTAATCCCCGGAGTGTGAACAAACTCTAAATCACTTTGGCTTAAATAAACAAAATGCTAACGAATGGCGGGCACCTCCACTATGTAGAGAAATGGCAGTCACAAAAGCTGGCTGCCTGTGGGGGGTCTTTTAGGCTCTGTCTGTGCAAGGTCTATAGGACATTCAGTGGAAACGGAAAAACCTGTCCAGTAAATTTAGTTTCAAGCTTCATTTCATTTTTTTTCTTGTACTATGCACTTTACTTTTTGTTTTGCCAAATCGCCCAGAAACATCACACTGTAAGGGTGTATTGATTTCACAGTGTGGTCATTGAATAGAAAAAGGTATTGCTCTCTACGGTGCAGCAAACATGGCTGCTCAGAGATAAAAGAGACAAAAATCAATCAATTTTGTTTATACTCTCAGTCAAAAAACATTTGAAATGCCTGCCAACATTGTAGAGCACTTTATTTACCTCGGTCTCAAACTGGACCTAAAATATGCATACACTATAATATAATATGATGTACAGAATCTCACAAAAGTGAGTTCAACCCTCATATTTTTGTAAATATTGCAGTATTTTTTTCATGTGAAAGATATGACGCTTTGATGCAATGTAAAGTAGTCCATTGTAACAGCTCGTCGTAAGAACAGTGTAAAATATAGTGTGTCCCCTCAAAAAAATTCAACACACCATAGCCAACAATGTCCTAAACGCTCACATCAAAGGTGAGTACACCTTAAGTGAAAATGGGAACAAAATGGGCAATTTGCCCATTTTCACCATCGCATGGAGTCATATTACTAGTTATGATCAATGTCTCATTGTGTGGATGAAGGAGAGTGGTGTTTACATTGGTGTTATCATCACTCCACTCTCTACACAACTGTCACAGAAAGATTATTTCAACATGGCAAGCTCATGCAAAGAACCTGTCAGAAGGAACGAAATAACGAAGAGTTCGCTCAACATAAAGATGGCCTGGCTTAAGAAGAATTGCCAACACCTGACATGGAGCTACAGTATGGTGGTCAAGACCATACAGCATTTTAACAAGACAATTTCCACTGAGAACAGACCTCAATATGGTCGACCAAAGAAGTTGAGTGCACGTGCTTAGAGTCATATCAAAGGAGGCAGATATATCAATAAAGTTAAGACACTTTTAAGTTAGACTAGACAGTCTTACAATGTAACACATTTAGTATAGCGTTGATAAATCTGGCGCAAGTTATAACTGTCTAGTCTAACTCTGTACCACTATTAAGTTGGCTAAACCTATTTGCCACTTACAATGACAAAAACTGGTGTCATTTTTGGGCGTCTGTGACGAAAACAGCCTAGTCCCGCGCCGAGGCCCGCTTGAGGACGACGGCCTGACGTTGGTGGTGTATCAGACTTGCGCTGACCACTAGGGGGGAGCTCAAGGTTCAGCCAGATACTGTTTCCAACACCAGTTAACCCCTTGCCACAAACTGCACAGGAAACAAACATGCTTGCCACCAGTTTCTCCAGTTCTTTAGTGTTTTATAAGACCGGTCCGTTACCGACTATTAGCAGGGTCAGGACCTACTCCTTGGGTAGCTATCAACTATAGACCCGAGGATTAGGCGTGTGAGCCGATGACAAACAGAACAACCAGATTACAGTTTATAGATATACTTAGCCATGAAGGGCACACTAGACAGAATATGTACAAGATGGATAATAATATACAGGTCAGAGAGAGGAGCAAATACAATTATGGATTACAGACAAAAGGCAGATAAAATAAGTCAAGTTACCCTGGTTGCTGGGCCCGTTCCGCATGGGGGCAATATAGTGTGCCTGCTGCTTGCGTGGAGGATGTCCTGGAACTGTACCTTGAGTGGCCCCCCTCCCTGGATCAACAGGAAAGCGCCAAACCCTGGCTTTTGGCCTAATTATCTGTGAGGGACAGCCCACGTGGCCGCCCCTACACACCCTGGGGAAACGGCCTAAGAACTCCCTCCCACTCAAGTCAGGCAGTTCTGATACAAACCCAAAATGGAACTATAACTCGCAGGAGCCTTGGCACAGAACCGAGCCGGTAGCATCATCAGAACCGGCTGGATCTACCCAACGCCTGGATATGAGACACGCCTTAAACTTATAGGACTTCCCGGGGTCCCGGTAGTGGATATCTCAGTCCCCCCTGCGCCTCGAAACCTGGAATGGGAATGTGGCGTGCGGGAGAGTTCCATATTTTGAGATAAGAACTCGCCAATGAACCAGTTTATGAGCTTGGTCACCTATAAATCGATATGAAATATCGAGAACGACCCGACTGGGCTGAATGAGCTAAGTCTTTGCAGCTTGCGAGCTTTGGAGACCACCATTTGTTTCCAGTGCTAATTAGGTACATGAGATCCTTTCCAAGGTTGACCCCAAGCTGTGGCGACTTCCAACAGAGTCATTAGGGGAAGAGAACTGGTGCTGAATAACATGTAAATTGAGCTTGTCCTGTGTTGGGGGAAGCTGGTGTTCTGACTAGATTAGATGGTTTGGGGGGGATAGAACTGTCATGTGGGTGCAGTGATGGAATTTCTCTTTTCCTTCCGCACCCCTCCCCCCCTTTTTGAGTGGCGGTAGGGGCAGCACCTCCCCGGAGCTCCACCACGCGCCACCTGATCCCTCCCCTTGTCGGAAACAACCCATCGGCGTTTGCCGAGGGTCCTCCCGGCCCTTCCTCCGGTGGCGAATGACGAAGTTATTGTACTGTTTGGAACTCCAGGCTCCAGATTACAACCTCCCCAATTGTTTTTCCGGAGACCGTGTGTGTAACCAGCTCAGAGGGTTGTGGTCGTCTCCCACATGAAATTCCGCGCCCGAATAGATAGGGGCGCAGCCGGCTGCAGGGGGCCTCCACACTATCGCCAGGCACTCTTTTTCCATGGTGGAATATGCCACTTTCCCTCGGCAGAAGCTTCCGCTCAGGATGACATAACTGATGTTCCTGTCCCGTTGTGCCACCCTGGCTGAGCACCGTCAACCGAGGCCAAAGTCACTAGCCGTCGGATTGTACTAACAAACTTGCCTGGGTGAAGTCGGGGCGGCTTGTAGTAACTGGGACTGGAACAAGGGCGGCCTTGAGGGCTTGGAAGGCCGACTTGCAGTCGTTTGTCCAATCGACTGCGGAGGGCAACCTCTTCCTGGTGGGTCTGAACCAGGGGCTTTACCAGCTACAATAAGTGTGGGAACAAACCCTCCTATAGTTCCCCAGCGGTGCCCAAAAGGACATCACCTGCTTCTTGTGGTCCTGGTGGTGCCAGGATGCGATGGCCTCCACTTTTCCTCCGGGCCTCTGGCTTCAAGGCCCCCCCACCCAACCCGGCTGCTCCAGGGTAGTGGACCTCACTCATGCCCAGGCTGGCACTTTTTTCCGGCTTGATGGTCAAGCCTGCCTGGCGGATACGTCCAAGCACCTGCAACCGGGTGCTGAGGTTGTACCACCCAGGTGGGACTGAAAACGTGCATATGGGTCATCCAGGTACGCAGCCAACGTATCCTTCAAGTCCCTTAAAGCAGCAAGTTGACCAGCCGCTGAAAAAAGTTGCAGGGGCATTCTTCATGCCGAACGGCCTGACAGTGACTCTCCGTACAGTCCAAATGGGGTGAAAATGGGCAGAGCGTTTATACCCCAGCCTCCACGGGTCAGGGGAAATCAGCCAATATCCGGCTCCAGATCCATGAATATTCAGGTACCTGGCGACCCCCGGCAAACTGATGCGAGCAGTCATCGATCTGGCATTGGTACGCATCATGACCGTGACCGGCGTTGAGGTCCCCTGTAGTATCACGCAGAAACCCACCCGTGTGGTCCGATCCATCTGGGGACAAGTACTACAGGCGAGGCCCCAGGCAACCTGTTTGGACCGCCTGATGACCCCCACTTTCAGCATCTATCGTCAATTCTCCTCAACACGCATGTGCTGCTGCACTTCGGGGGAGATCCGATATGCAGAACGCCGATTGGGGGTGATCCCCCCGGTTCCACGAGATGGACGGCTGCCTCGTCCTTCCAGGTACGTTAGTGAAACAATGCCCTGAAGGGTAGAGGGTTTGATTCCAACAGCTGGGAGACCGTTGGTCCTCCCCAGGAAGCTTGTCCACAAATCTCCACATCCTCTATAGACCCACCTGCCTGACCACCGGGGGCAAGCAAGTCCAAGAGGTTCTCCGACTCACTTTCCCCCTCGGCAGGTTGCACACGAAAGGGCACATGCCTCCCGCTCCATGATGCCCTTCATCCATGTCACGTGGAAGTCCTTCCGCCTCCCCCCGGTCGTGGTCCCATGGTGACCAGTACCTGACTTGCGTGAGTTGGCTGGTGCAACTGACATAATTGGCCTTCTAGATGCCCTGAAGCTTGTCCTGTGGTACGGGGACCATACCCACACTATTTCTGGACCCACCTGGTAGTTCCTCTCACAAGCGTTTCTGGTCGTACCACTGCTACTGGTCGGCCTGGGCCCTTCATATACTCAGTAGACCGACACCTCCGGGGTTGCTAAGTCTCCTTCCCCAGGCTCCTTCACCAGAGCCAGGCCCCCGCAACATATCGCCCATACAGGAGCGCGAAGGAGCGAAACCCCGTTGAGGCCTGTGGTACTTTTCCCCCGGAATGATGCGCATAGCAGGTGTGGAGGTACCCGCTCCCAGCGCCGCGCTGTGGGTGTCGACCAAACCTCATAAGATCTGCTTCAGGGAGCCATTGAACCATTCACACAGGCCATTAGTCCTGTGGTGTACGGGCTGGCCACCAGAATGTATTTGCACCTGTATCAGCTCTTACACAAGGACTCCATTAAACTGCGACATGGAACAGGGTCCCCCGGTCAGTTAGCCATTTTCCCCTTAGGAAATCCTCCAGTAAGCGTGGGGCCACCTTGTCACACAGAATGGACGACAAGCTACCGCTTTTCCGGTTACCGAGATGCTTAGTCTCCTAAACCCGTGTCAGTATAAAGCGTTTCCCGGAGCTGCTGGGAATGGCACAGCGTCCAATTAAATCCACAGCCACCCTCCTGAAAGGCTCGTCTAATGATAGGCCAGAGGAACCACATAGGCCCCTGTTTTGGGGCCTCGCCCCCGCCTTCCCCTCCCCCACCCTCTTGACAGTGTCCCACACGAACGGAGTAGGCAACCACATCAGTCCCCTATCTTTGCCAGTAGAAAAGCTGGCCAGCCCCTTTCCTTGGTCTTGTGTGGATCCTAGGTGTCCGGCCATCGGAATCCCCCCCCCCTCGTTCGCAAAACCCGCAACAACAAACTCCGCCCAGAACGGGAGGGTTACCACCAACCAGAGCTCGGACAGGGGGCCGCCGTGGACTGGGAATCCCATCCCCCGGAGGCCCCCCAAGCCGCCTGGGGCGCCGGAGGCAAGTGCCGTGGCACCCCGGGGCCCGTCCGCGCATCCGGTCCACTGAGCGCCCCCTGGGACCTGCTACCCGAGCGCCAGAGGACTGGCCCTGGAGTTTGGGGACTAAAATGTACCCCACTCCCCGGTGGCTAGCGCAGTGTCCGGAGCCAACAGCGCCCACTAGCGCTGCGCTCCCGCTGATCTCCCAGGCAAGGCAGAAGGCACTATGCCCCCTTCAGCCTGCCGGGCGCCGGCCCCCTACAGCTGACATTAGGCGGCGTGGGGCGGGTGACGTCACTTCACTGCGCGCCTATTGCAGGGCGCCAGTACAGAGCCAAGCGGCCCTCAGAGCGGCCGGAGCAGAGCCCGAGTCCAGGTAAGTGCTGTTTGTTGTTTTTTTTTGTTTTGTTTTTTTTAACTACAAGGGGGGTCCTGGCTACAAGGGTGGCCTGACTACAGGGGTCCCCTGGCTACAAGGGGCCCTGACTACAGGGGTCCCTGGCTACAAGTGTGGGGGTGCCTTGACTAACAAAGGGGATTCCTGCTACAAGGGGGGGTCCCTGATTACAGGGGGTCCTTGCTACATGGAGGGTCCTGGCTACAGGGGGGGGGCCCTCTGTACTACAGGGGTCCTTGGCTAAAGGGTGGGCCCCCTGACTACAGGTGTCCCAGGCTACAAGGGGGGGGCTTCGACTACGAGGGGTCCCTGCTACAAAGGGGGTACCCTGAACTACAGGGGTCCACCTGGACTACAAGGGGGGGGTGGGGGGGGGCCTCGAACTACTGGGGGTCCCTTGGCTACAAGGGGGCTCAGACTAACAGGGGGTCCCCTGACTACAAGGGGGGCCCTGACTACGAGAGGTCCTTGGCTACAAGGGGTCCCTGGCTACAAGGGGGGCTCTTGACTACAGGGTGTCCTTGGCTACAAGGGGGGGGCTCTGACCTACAGTGTTCCCAGACTACTCAAGGGGGGACTCGACATACTACTGTGGGGGTCGCCTGGAAAACAGGGGCCTGGCTACAAGGGGTACCTTGGCTACAAGGGGCGCTCAGACTACTGGGGTCCCGGGCAACATGGGGGCCCGGCCTACAAATGGGTCCCCTGGCTACACAAGGGGGGCTCTGACTACCAAGGGGACCCCCAGGCTATCAAAGGTCCCTGGCTACAAGGGGGGGGGCTCTAACTACAAGGGGTCCCTGTCTACAAAAAGGGGGGCCTCTGACTAACAGGGGGTCCCTGGCAACAAAGGGGCCCTGCGACAAGGGGTGCCCTGGCTAACAAGGGGGGCTCTCTGACAACAGGGGGTCCCTGGCTCAAAGGGGGCTCTGACTACAGTGGTCCCTGGCTACAGGGGGTCCCTGGATACAAGGGGGTCCCTGGCTACAAGGGGGTCCAGGCCTTCAAAGGGGGGTCCCTGGGACTACAAATGTGGGTCCCTGGCTGCAGAAAGGGGTCCTGACTACAAGGGGTCCCTGGCAACCTAACACAGGGTACCCTGGCTACCTAAAAGGGGGCCGCTGGCTACCTAAAAGAGGGCCCTGGCTACCTAAAAGGGGGCCCTGGGCTACAAAAAAGGGGCCCCTGGCCCTACAGGGGGCCCCAGATACCTAAA
The DNA here is from genome assembly GCA_025379985.1 of Phyllomedusa bahiana. NCBI lineage: Eukaryota > Metazoa > Chordata > Amphibia > Anura > Hylidae > Phyllomedusa > Phyllomedusa bahiana. The sequence goes on along the minus strand of JAODAL010043398.1, from coordinate 11,378 downwards.
GGGTGGCCCCTGGCTACCTAAACAGGGGGTCCCTGGCTACCTAAGCGGGGGGTCCCTGGGTCGTACCTAAGGGGGGTCACAATAACAACACAAAAAGATATGACTGCGGTATAGAAACATGAACAACAGGTTATTCCGGCCGGATACTGGGGTTTATTTCTCCAACACACCACAACACCCTTATTTATCAGCATAAGCCAAAAACATGTCCGGCACCAATAAATGCAAAATTTTTGCTTTTTATTTGGACCTGTGGGTGGGAGTGGATCGTCCTGGTTAGCGCCGTTCTGAGAAGGAGAGTTTTCCTTCCGAAACGTCACCTCTCTGCGCCCGGACGAGAGGGTTTGGCGCATGGCAGACGCAGGTTTTACCACTCTACTGTAACACTAACGTATGGAACCATCCATCATGGACAGCTAAGTTTTTGCACTAATGTGCTTATATGATGCCTTCATATTTTTAAATGCAAGATTGTTATAATATTAATATGGTGGCCGAAATACAAATCCAGGAATTTGTAATGGATAATTAATAATATTCTATAAAAGCAAAGTTGCATAAATTTATTGGTCCGGACATGTTTTTTGCTTATACTTAAGGGGGGTCCCCTGGGCTACAAGGGGCCCCAGCTACAGAGGGGGCTCCTGAACTACAAGGGGTTCCTTGGCTACAAGCGGGGGGGCTCCTGACTACAGGGGGTATCCCAGGCTACAAAGGGGAGGCTCTGACTACAGGGTCCCTGGTCTACAAGGGGTCCCCGGGCTACAAGGGGTGCCCTGTGCTATCAAGGGGTCCCTGGCTACAAGGAGGGGGGGGGCTCTGACTACAGGGGGGCCCTGGCTACAAAGCTGTCCCCTGGCTACAAGGGGCTCTGACTACAGGGGGTCCCTGGCTACAAGGGGGGGCTCTGACTTACACAAGGGGTTCCCTGACTACCAAGGGGGGGCTCTGACAACGGGGTCCCTGGCTACAACGGGGGTCCCTGGCTAACAGGGGTCCCAGCCTACAGGGTGTCCTGGCTACAAAGTGGACCCAGGCTACCATGGGGAAGCTCAGATTACAGGGGGTCCCTGGCTACAAGGGTGGATCCCTGAACAACAGGGGTCCTCTGTCTAACAAAGGGGGGGGCTCAGCTACAAGTAGTGGGTCCCTGGCTACAAGGGGTCCCTGCTACAAAGGGGGGTCTCTGACAACAGGGGGTCCCTGGCTACAGGGGTTCCCAGGTATTACAAGGGGTACCCTGCAACACGGTGGTTCCCTGGCTACATAGGGGTGGGCCTTCTGAACAACAGGGTTCCTTGGCTACACGGTGGTGGCCCTGACTACATGTGGGTCCCCAGGCATACAAGGGTGGGTGGCACAGACTACAAGGTGGTCCCTGGCAACAAAGGGGGTCCCTGAGGCTACCAAAAGGGGGCCCTGTCTACAAGGTCCCTGCTCCAAGGGGGGGGCACTGACTACAAAAAGGGGTCCCTGGCACCAGGTGGGGGCTCTGACTACAGGGGGTCCCTGGCTACAAGGGGCTCATGACTACAGGGGTCCCTGTGGCACAAGGGGGTCTCTGGCCTAACAGGGGACCCTGACTACAGAGTCCCCCTGGCCTAACAAAGGGGTACCCTGGCTCCAAGGGGAGCCACTGTTTACAGGGGTTCCCTGGCACAATGGGGACCCTGACAACAAGGGGTCCTCTGGCTAAACAAGGGTGAGCTCTGACTACAGGGGGTCCCTGCACAAGGGGTCCCTGGCTACAAAACAAGGGGGGTCTCTGACTACAGGGGTCCCTGGCTACAGGTGGGTACCCTGGATACAAGGGGTTCCCCTGGCAACAAGGGGGTCCCTGAGCTACAAAGGGGGGGTCTGACTAACAGGTGGGTCCCGGCTAAACACGGGGTCCCTGGCTACAAATGGGGGTCCCTGCCTACAAAGGGGTAGTCCCTGCAACAAAAAGGGGCCCTGAACTGCAAAAGGGGACCTGACAACAAGGGACCCTGGCTACCTAAGGGGGGGGCCTGGTCTACAAAGAGGGCCCTGACTACAAAAGGTGCCCTGCACTACACAGGGGCCCTGGCTACTAAACAGGGGGACCTAGACTACCTAAGGGGGTCCTGACTACAAAGGTTGCTCTGACTACAAAGGGGGCCCCTGTCTACCTAAAGGGGTCCCTGACTACAAGGGAACCTGGGCTACCTAAAGGGGGCCACTGACCTACCTACAGGGCGGCCCTGACTACAAAAAACGGGGGGGCCCTGAGACACCTAAAGGGAAAACGCCTTGACTCCTACAGGGGGCCCCTGAACTACAAAGGGGCCCTGTTACCGTAAATACTAAAAGGGCCCGACACTACCTACACAGTAAGCTAAAGGGGGGGGGGGGGCATGACTCGCCCTGCACACTATACCTAAAAAGAGACCCCCTAACTCTACCAGTAAACTAACCTAAAAAGATGAACCCTAACAGCCCTGCAAACAACCTAAAGGAGCCCTTAACTGCCAGTAATAACTACTTCATGGTGGGAAGCCCAAACTGCTGTATACTACCCTGCAGCCTATAAAAAGGGGACCCTAACTAACCTACAGCTTGCCTAACTGAGGAAGGAACCACCCTACCCTACAGCCTGGGGCCTTGCCTATTTGCCTACCATACCTAGGTCTTGTCTACCTACCTGGTAATATAATTGAGAGGCATCTAGCCCATAGTGTGTAGCAATTAAACCTCCAGGGGTTAGTCTTTCCCACCCTCCAACCCCATAGGATACCAGGCCCTAAGATACTGGCTTTGACCTGCTTCTCCAAACCACCCTGGGCAAAGTTTGTACAGAGTGGCAATAGATAGAATGCTGGAAAATTGAGGATCTAAGATATTGTGTGTAAATCTGCAGGGGATGGAGTTTTGGCCGGGACCAGTCCCTCAGGCTTTGTGGAACGGATGGCAGAAAGAAAAAGGGAATCTAAAAACTGACAACATTGAAAAAGAGATTAATAGACTCCTCAGATAGGACTCATCCGGGGAGTACCTGATTTCAGGGTTAAGGTTACTTTCTATAATTGACAGTGCAGCGAAATCACTGTAAATGTGATGTGACCCGAGCTGTGTCTGACTTCTATGTGGTCTCTATATGGCGGTGTTGTAGGTTCTACCTGAGCTGGTGTCTAGACCTACTATGTGGTCCTCTATATGGCAGTGTTGTAGGTTATACCTGAGACTGTGTTGGAACCTCTAGTGGTCTCTATGTGAGTTGGTGTTGTAGGTATAAAGACCTGAGAAGGTGTCTTGGACCTCATGTGTACTCTATGTGGTGGTGTTGTAGGTTATATCGGCAACCGGTATAATGCCGCGTACATGAGTCCCTGATTGACCCCTGTGATAGAGTTTTATTACACATTTACTTTCTGCTGGTATTAAATTTTTTAGAAGGGACGAGGTTGCGTTGACCAAGGGAAACGTGGATGGGGATAATTGTCATGTGGGGTGGAGGGGGGATATTGTATGTTGGGAGGAAAGGGATATTGTATGAGGGTGGAGGGGATTATTGTATGTGGGTGAGGGGATATTTGTAATGGGTGGGTGGTAGGGGGATATTGTATGTGGGTGGAGGAGGAAAGTTGTATGTGGCTGGAGGGATGATATTGTATTTGGGTGGAGGGGGCTATTGTATGAGGGCGGAGGGGGATAATTGTAAATGTGGTTGAGTGTGATATGTAATGTGGGTGGAGGGGGATATTTAATGTGGTGGCAGGGGGATATTGTATGTGGGTGGAGGGGGATATTGTATGTGGGTGGAGGGGATATGCTGAGCTACTTAGCCCTGCAGTGTCTATGATATCAATAACTGAACAAAATGTGTGACACATTGTACTACACATACAGTTTCTGATTGCACACTTATTAAGTGTAAAAATGGGCCCGTGTTTATATATCCGAGAGGGCCGTAATAGTTTAATGTACAGTAGGGTGGGCCTCCCAAGATCAACTCCCCTGTGGGGGCCCCAGACCCCCCAGTCCCGACACTGCCACCAACCGTGGGTTCCCGGGGCCCCACCTCCGGTAAAACCCGGTCGGACCGTCACGGGGTAAAACCCCGCCCTTTGGGTCCCAGCCCCACCCGCGCGGTGTCTGGGGCCCAAAGGGTGGCTTTTGCCGCCTGCATTTTGGGGAAGTTTTCAGGCTGTCGTCGGGCCCGCTAACGCGCCTAAAAACTCTGACAGACGTGGCCAAATGGCGAGAGTCATCTGTGGGTTCCCCGGGACCTTTTTTCCGGGGCCCTCCCCCAACCCTGGCATTCCCCCGGGTCCGAGGGGGGTTTTACCGTGGGCCCCTCGGGGTGCCCCCTTTCCTGGCTCCCTGGGCCCTTCCCAACGGGTGCTTTACAGCGGCCCACGCCGTTTGAAAACCGCTGGTGGGCCCCCTCCCCCTCGGCGTTATATAATTTCCCCCATCTTTTTGGCCAAACCTGGCCCCCCCGCCCATCCTGTTTGGGGGGAAAGACCCGGGCCTGGGGGCCTTCCCTGGGACCCCTTTCCCTTTACCGGGCCATTCCCCCCCCAAAAGCTGTTACCCCCTGTCTGCCCTGGCTGGGGGGGACCCCCTGCCCTGGGGCCCTTTCCGGGGGGCCCTGCCTCACCTGCAAGTCCCCCCCAAGCGGTCGGCCCCCCTGTTTGCCCCCCTCGGGTTTCCCAAACACCAGAGGAACAAAAAATCCCAGCAGGCTTGCTGGACACCCCCCTCCCGGCCCTATTGCAACCTGCTGACCTTATCTCCCCCCAAACGGGTTGGAAAAGGGAACAAACCCATGTCCCCCACCCCCATACTCCCACATATGCATTTTAAATTAAAAATTGTTTGCAACATTAACACGGTTGAATAAACAATAAACTTTTGGGGGGGAGCAACCCCCTTGGGGGCTTCAGGGGCCTAAAAAAGGGCTCCAGCCCCCCCAAAGGTTTGTCCCAACAAAAATTTACTACCCGGGAAACTTCGGCGCCCACACCCCCCCCCCCCCGCAGCCCCTCCCCGGGCCCCCCATCCAAATACCCCTTTTGGCCCCAGGGCCCGGGCACAACGCCCCCAATTCCAGAACAGCCCCAAAGTCTTTTCCTTTTTTCATGCCCTTTTGGGGACACCATCAGGCCGCACCACAGTCATCTCGGGCCCCGGTTTTAAAGAGCCCCATGGAAACCCGGGACCGGCCTAGGGTGACTGGTTGGTGTTATAAAGGGGGGCCCCTTTCCCTAAACCCCCACCCCACACAAAAAACTTTGGGGGGCCTTGAAAAAGGGGACTGGACGGGCACTTCGGGGCGCTGGGGACATGGGGCCTTTAAAAAATGCCCCCGGTGTTTGCAAAGGGGGACAGGGGGTGGGGGTTCCCCCCCCGATGGGGAAAAGCATGGGCGGGGGGCCCCCGGGGCTTAGGGGTAGGAAAAACTGGCCCTGCGGGCATCTTACCCCCCCCTTCGTGGTGTGTTTTCCGGGCCTTTCCCGGTGCCCGATTTTTGGGAATACTCATCTGCGAGGCTTGCTGTGGCGGGGGCCCCCACAGGTTTCTGTAAAGCAGGTGTGCTGGGGGTTTCCCCCGGGGGCGTTCCACAAAAACTGCTCCGTGGCGTTTGGCCCCTTCAGCGGGCCGGGAAACGGTGGTGATCTTTACCCCCGGGTCCACTGGTCGACTGCTCTTGGGGGGCCCGCATTTTGGTGGGCCCGCTGTCTTTTAGGCCCCCGCTAAAAACTGGGAGTTCTTCCTGTACATCTCAGGAGTAAATTGTATTTTCCCCCGGATCAGTCCTGCTTGTTCCCCCTCGTGGGTCGGTGGAACCCTGGGCGGGTTTGGGCCGAAGATCTCCAGAGCTTTTCCCCTTTGAGACGGGGAAAGTCAGAAACCAAACCCCAAACTGGTCCTAAAGGCACTGGGGGCTGGCGGAAAATTTTTTCAAACCCCCAGGAAGGTGCCCGGGTCCCCCACCTTTACCCCAGCATGGGAAAGTCCCCGTCCTCAATTTTGGGAGGGGGTCTCAGGGGCTTTTTTAAATTTTCCAGGGGGGATTTGGCCCTTTTTCCCCAGCTGTGCACCTGAAATTTGGGGTCCAGGCCCCGCTAAAGTTCCCCTCGGCCCGCTCTCGACTTTGGGGCCCAGCCCCGCCTCTAGCCCCCTCGGGCCATACACCCTTTTTAACAAGAAAATTTTCCCACTGAAACAGACCTCAATAGGGTTTGGGCCCAAAAGAAGTTGAGTGCACTGCTTAGGTAATAAAAAAAGGGAGGAGAATATCAATAAAGAAAAGACATTTTTTAAGTTAGCTAGACAGTCTTACAATGAAACCCACTTTTTAGAAATAGCGTTGAAAAATCTGGCGCAATTTTAAAAAAGTCTAGTCTAATCTGTACCATTTAAAAAGTTGGTAATTTTTATCCACTAACTAGGGCCCAAAAATTTTTTGGTTTGCATTTTTGGGGTCTGTGACAAAAAACACCTGTCCGCCGGCCCTTTTAAAGGGACGACGGCCTAAATTGGGGGTGTATTCGAGTTGGGGTTTGCCCACTGGGGGGACCCAAAAGGGTCGGGCCAAAGGATACTTTTCCACTTTTTAACCCCTTGCCCACACGGGAAAAAGGGGAAAAAACAATTTTTGGCCCCCCAGTTCTCTCTTTTTATTTTAAAGGGAGGGCCCCCGTTCCCGGGACTTATTACAGGGTCAGGAACCAACCCTTGGGAAGCTAAATACTTTCCCCCAGGATTGGGTGTGGGGCCGATGATCGGGGACAGACTAACTCAGATTAAATTTAAAGATTTAATTACCTTTTAAAGGGCACACTAACAGGTAATTGTACAAATGGATAATAATTTTAAGGGTTTCCGGGAGAGGTGCAAATAAAATTATGGATTACGGGAAAAAAGGGGCAGTTAAAAAAGTCAATTTAACCTGGTTGTTTGGGGGCCCCCGGCCCCCATGGGGAGCATATGTGGCCGGGCCCTGCTGCTGCGGATTCCGGGAAAAACTGTTTTTAGGTGGCCCCCCTCCTGGATCAAAAGGAAGACCCAAACCCCTTTGGCTCTGGCTTATATCTGTGGGGGGAAAAGGGCCCATTTTTGGCCCGCCCCCCTTACACCCCCCCTGGGCCCTCCTTTTAAACCCCTTTTCCCCCCCTCGGGTCAGGCATTTTCTGAAACAAACCCAAAAAGGGACTATAATCGGAAAGGGCCTTTTGGCACAAAAACCCGAGCGGTTTGCATCATCAAACCGGCTGGATCTACCAACCCCTGGATATAAACCCGGGCCTATTTTATGGACTCCCGGGGGGGGGGGGTTGGGGATATTCAGCCCCCCTTGTGCCTTTGGGAAAAATGGAAATGGGAATTTTTCTTCCCGGGAAATTTCCCATATTTTGAGATTATAAACCTCGCCAGGGAAACCAGTTTTTAGCGGGTGGGCCTATAAAAAGATTTTAAAATACCCGGAAGACCCCCGACTGGTAAAATTTTGAGAAAAGTCTTTGAAGCTTGCGAGTTTGGACCAGTTTTGTTCAGGTAATTGGGCCTTTTTTGGGTTTGGGATCCCATGCTGGGGGGCATTTCCCTACAGGGGCAGGGGGGAAAGGAGAGCTTTTGCTGATTCATGTAAATTGAGCTTTTTTTGTGGGGGAATTGGTTTTTTGACTAGATAAGTGGTTGGGGGAGAAACTGTCAGTAGGGATGCGTAAAATTTAATTTTCCTCACAAAACCTTTTAAACCACCCCCCTTTATGTCAAACCACACCTTTTAACCCAATCCCATTTTCCCCTAAAAATTAAAAAAAACCCAAAAAACCCCCCCCCCCAAAAAAAAAAAAAAAAAAACCCCCCCAAAAAAAAAAAAAAAAAAAAAACAAAAAAACCCCCCCCCCCCCCCCCCCCCCCCCAAAAAAATTTCTTTTTTTTAAATATTAAAAATTTTTTTTTTTTTGGAAAAAAGGGCATGTACACTTATTTTTTTTGGGCAAAAAATTTTTGGGGGCCAGAATTCTGGTGAAATTTTCCCTTTTCCCTTGATAAATGTGCCCAAATTTGTTTTTTAAAAATTTTAAAACCCATGAGGGGATGCCTTCATTTCGAAAAAGGTTAAAAATCGGGTGGGGGGTCAGCTTGTCAGTGCTTAGAGGGTGTTTTAAATGCAAAAAAAAAATTTTTTAAAGGGTTTCCTTTTAAAAATTTTTTGGTTTTTTAAAACCCCAAACCCAATTTTTAAAAACCCCCCCCCCCCCCCCTCCCCAAAGACAACAGAAAGCTACTGCCCAGAAAACATTTTTTAAACTGGGGGTGGTACATTTTCTTATGCCTCTTGGAGGGTTTTTTCTGTCCCCCTTCCCTGGGTCAATTAATTTGAACCTATTAATCTTGGTGAGTCAAACTCCTCCCAAAAGGGCCACGGGAAAGGGTTTGTTTGGGTAGTTTGGGAAATTAATTTGAGCCCCGGGCTAATTTGAAAGCAAACATGGCTTTGCTGTTAGATTCCAAATTGCGGGAAAATTTATGGAAAACTCAGGTGGCATGGTCTCATTCCAGAGTTCTCAAATATGAAAGGGGGTATGCGAGTATGACGTGTAGAAATTCTAAAATTTGGGTTTGAAACCATGGCTCCCGTTGTTTGTTTGGGCCTTTTGATCAGCTCCTCAACCCTGACTGATGATCCCTTTGGTACCAAGGTTTCTGCTAGATGTGTGAAATGAACAGTAAAAGTCCTTTTGAAGCAGGACCCTCTGGTGAGGGTTTTTTCCTCAGGGCAGCAGGTAAAATCACAAAACACAATGTTTCAATGAATCACACTATAAATTTTTTTCATCACACCCCCTTAAAATTTTTTTGACACGGATATAATGGGGAGTCCTGAAGCCCCAAAAAGGTTTTATTTTAGCGGAAATTTTTTTTCACATTTTTCAGGGTAGTGTGGACTGGGAAAAATTGACGGTGGGTTGGGGTGGTCCTTGGGCCACCGCGAGCGTAGATGGTTTTGGTGGGGACCCCGCCCTTGGCAAAAATCTAAGGGGCCCCTTGTATTCACCAGGGGCCCCCCGCCGATAAAGATGAACTTCAATGTGGGGGAAACCCCCGGTCCTACCCCCGACGGGGCTTTTGCCGGTGACAACCCAAGTGCGGAAAGAAGGCCCCCAGGTATGGGGGGAGGTGGGCAGGTTTGTTGCTTTGCAGCCGTAGGAGGGGGACAGAGAGGGCTGTCTTTTTCATTGGGCGGATAGGTGGGGGTTGGGCCCCTGGCTCCATGAGCACGGGGGGCCCTTTTTTGCAGTGCCTACCTGCCCAGTGGCGTGATTGGGCCGGTCCCGGGGTGCATGTCAGTGTACAGGTGAACCCCCGGGGGATCCCTTTTTTTTAGCCAAAGGGTGCATGTCATCACCTCCTGCCCCTTGTATCTCCTAGCTTTTGGGGTTTTGGGAAAAACATCTCGCGTAGGCAGGTGGGTGTTTTCACGACACTCCGCCCAAAAAACCGGCTCCCCGGAAACCGGGGGGTACGGGTTTAAGACTCTATCGGCCCGCCGGTTTTTCCGCCATCTTTGTTCAACCCTTTTTGGGATTTTTGTTTACAATGGGAGGATTATTTCTAATGATCAAAATTCGCGATCTTTTCAAGCAAAAAATTAAAACCCTTTTATGTAGATGAAAAAAAAAAAAAGTTAGGGTTTTAAAACAAGGGGGAAAACAAAAACTTGGACCTTTAAAAATTGAACCCGCTGTTAGGAAGGGGTTAAATTTTAGGGGCCCATAATTTTGATATAATAATTTGGGAAAATTTGGCCAAAATGTTCTTTGTCTCCGACCCTTCCCCTTCCCTTTTTATTGTTTTTGAAATGGAGAGGGGTCAATTTAATGTGGGCCCGATACCTCACTTTCCCTGTTTTTCCAAAAGAAGCCCTACCCCAAATTTAAAAAGCTTAGTTTGATTTTTTTAAAAGGGTTTTTTTGGAGTAGACTTGAAAAATAAACCCTACTCCAAAAATAAAACATAGTCAGCCGCACCACTTGAAAAAAAAAATGAATAGGGGCTATTGTTGACTTGTTTCATGTAAACAGTTTTTTCTTTGTTTTTTTGTCTATTCCCATGGATTCTTTCATTACACATTTTTTGTCAAAAAAAAAAAAAAAAAATTTTTTTTATAAAGGATTTCTGGGGCCAATTTTTTCGTTTTTCCCCCCCCCCTTGTTAATGTCCCTAGAATTTTTTTAAGTAAAAAAAATTAAATTTTTAGAAAAGGGAAATCAGGGTTTTAAGATATAGAGAAAGGTTTAAAAGAATATTTGAATACTTTTAAGGGTTTTGTTTCTTCAAAATAAATGTGTTTAAATTTTTGTTCATGGAATTTTCCCAAAAATTTAAACCCCCATGTTTTTTTTGGGAGAAACAAAAATTAAAATAAGACCTGTTTTTTATTTTTGGGAAATTTCCCTGAGAATAAAGGAAACAAAGGGAAAATTAAAAAGCAAATTTGGGACCTCTTTTCCCAATATCTGCTTTCGGGGGGGGTCAGCGGCCCTGCTTACATTGGATTTGGGCTAGCAGTCCCGCCCCGGATTTTTTAAATTTTTTGATGGAAAACCTGGGTTTTTTTTTGTTTGTTACATAGTTTGTAATGCCCAAAAAAAAACAGACTCCAAACCAGTTCGTTTATAGTGCTAAAAATGTTGAATGTTGATCAAGAGGAAGGCAAACCCCCCATGGGGGTAGAAACCAAATTTTTTTTTATTTTACGAAAGAAAATAATCCCCCCCCGACTCCCCCTTTTTGGGGAATCAGAATTTTAAAACCCTGGTTTAACAACCCTTTTCCAGAATCCTGGCACTTTAAAATACCCCTCTTGATATGCTCCCGGGCCCTTTCCGAAAACCCGGGCATATAACTTGTTTTATTTTCATTTGAAATGTATCCGGGAAACCCCTTTTCCGAAAACGTGGTCACTAAAAACTTGGGTTTTATTATTCACTCTAGAAATGTATCCCGGGCCCTTCTCCAAAAATCCCGGTCACTATTAAATGGGTTTTATTATTACACCCAGAAATGTATCCAGGACCCTTTTCCAAAAATCCCCCGGTCAATATTTAATTGTTTTTTTTTACAACCCAGAAATTTTATCAGACCCTTTTCCAGAATCCCGGTCACTATAACTTGTAAAATTATTTCATTAGAAAAGTATCCAGAACCCCCCTTTTCCAGAAACCGGTTTCCCATAACTTGTTATATTATTACATCTTGAAATGTATTTCCCGACCCTTTCCCGAATACTGGTCACTTTAAATTGTTTTATTATTTAAACTAGAAAAAGTATCCAGACCCTTTTTCCCAAAACCTGGTCACTATAAAATTTTTATTTTATTAATCCTTTGAAAAGGGAAACC
>JAODAL010043397.1:0-33877 GCA_025379985.1 Phyllomedusa bahiana | reverse complement strand
GAAATTTTTTAAATTTGGGGGGCCCTACAGGTTTTTGGGCCCCTTTGCTGCGTTCCAGGACAGGGAAATATTCAATTCCAGTTAAAGTAAAATGATGGTTCAAACATATGCATTCTGGCTTTTTTTAATTTTGGGTCATGCGGGTTTTTAAGGGGTAATGCTGTGGTTAAAAGACAGGGTTAGTGAAGGGGTCTTTGATTTTTTTCTGTGGTTTTTAAATAACCTAAGTTTTTTTGCCTAAGGCCATTTTAAAACACGGCTTATTCAAGACAAATTTGGCAAGGGGTTTTGCGCTAGAAATTTGGGTTGGAAAAAGGGGGCGGGGGCGCGGCCCGCCTGCCCCATTCCCTTCCAATTACCCCGGGGGCGCATTTTTGCCCTGGATAATGTGCATGTCAGTTTCTCCCCCCGGGGGAAATTCGCCCGAGCGGGAAGGAGCGAGGGAACCCCACTTTTTCTCTATGAAGAACGGTGGTTTACCAAATTACTGCGAGGGTTTTTGGGAACCCTGAAACCCCGTACTTAAAAAAAGGGAAACAGGTTTTTGTCAAAAACCAAAAGAAAATTTAAACCTTTGCCAAAGGGGTGCAAAAACCCGGGACAAGAAAAAAGGGCCCGTTCTAGTTTTTAATAGGGACTAATAGACCTAAAAACAAGAAACAAAGTTCATTGAGGGGCCCCGGGGAAAAATTAGTGCCCATAAAAAAAAATTTTTCCCTTTTAAAATCCTTAAATAGAGTTTTTTGTAAAGGGGGCCCCCAAAAAAACGAATTTTTGGAAAGGCAAAATTTTTTTCCCTGCTTAGGGAGGCCCAAAACCCTTTTGGATTTGGGCCAATGTTTTTTTTAAAATATGGCAAAAACAAAATAAAAAGGGATTTTTTTTAAAAAAATCCTGGGCTACCCCTGTGAAGGAAAACCCCTTTTGGTAAAAAAAATTTTTTTAAAAAACCAGGAAAAACCCAATGTGGTAAACGGGGATGTAAAAGAGGCAATAAAAAAAAAAAAGAAATTTTAAACCTACTAAAACAGGAGGGTAGTGAAAGGGCAAAAAGAAGCTTTTGGAAAAAAAATTTTAGGGGTTTTGAAAAAAAAGTTAAGAAGCAAAGTTTGGAGACGGAAAGACGTATCGCCATAGAATTTAAAAAAAAAAACCCCCAAAATATTTTTTAACTATATAAATATTTAAAGGGTTTAAAAAACCAGAAAGTTTTGGGCCCTTTGAAAAATACTGAGGGAGAACAGTAGAGGGAAAATGAAAAAAAAGGCAAACCTTTTAAACATTTTTTTCCCCCCATTTATTTCCCCGGAGGAGGATGACTTCCTGTTGAAACAGGGGATGAGGGTTAAACTCCAACTTAAAAGTTTCTTGTGTTCCCCCAAGAAAAAGTGCAGTTTCCGCCCTTTAAAGAAGTTTAAAAAATAGCCCAAAACCCCCCGGCCCGGGAAGGGGCAAAAACCCCCACGGCCCCAAGGGATTTAAATGATGTCTTTAGATAGGCCCCTATTTTTAAAATTTTTAAAAAGGGACTGTTAAAAAAAGGGGTTTTTCCCCCAAAGGGGTTTGGGCCATAGAAAAAGGTGGGGCCAAATTCAAAAAGGGGCCAAAAAGTAAATCCAAAGGAAACATACGGCCCGGTAATTTTGGAACCTCTGTTGTAGGTAAAAAATGTTTAAAAGGTTTTCTCAGAGATGCTACCCCGGAGAAATCTAAAGGAAAAATAAATGTATAACGCCGTTCCGGGCAGGGGTTTAAGGATCGGTCCTGTCGACTAATCTCATCGTTTCTATAAAAGCCGTGCTAAAATGGACCCCGGGGGGGGGTTTTATAAATTGGGGGGAAATTTTCTAAATTTTGGGGAATTTAAAGGGTGAATAAAGGTTTTTTGGGTTTAAGAAAAAAGGGAAATTTGGACGGGGGGAAACCTGTGGAAATGGGTGAAAACCGGGCTCACTGATTGAAAACAAAGGGTAGTAATTTAACGGTAAAATACTCTGAGGGATTGCGGGTTCCTAGGGGGGACCCCCAAGGGTCAGTTTTGGGGCCCAAACCCCTCTTAAACCCATTTTTCTTTAAACGATCTTACACAGGGGAATTGCCCAGTAGAATACGACCTTTGCAGACGATACAAAGCTTGTAAAGAATCAACACAATAGGGGGAAAATTGTTATTCCAAAAAGGGGATCGGGAAATAATTTGGGGAGGCCGGGGCCGGGGAAAAGGGCAGATGGGTTTAACACAGAAAAATTGCAAGGTTAGCACAATGGGGGGAAAAATCCATTACATGATACATTTTAAATGGAAAAAGGCGGGTAAAAGTGACATGGAAAAGGGAAATTGGTAATCCTGGTGGACGGGAAAACCTTAATTGTAGAAACCCATTTTTCAGAAAAAGCATTTGGGAAAAGGAAAATGGGATCAGGGGGGGTTTAAAAGGGGGCAAAAGAGGAAACAGGGTTTGAAAACATTATTTTTCCCAAATAAAAATTCATGGTTAGACCCCCCCACAGGGAAATTGTGTATTTTTTTTGGGCACCATGCACAGGAAAGACTTTGGTAAAGTTTGAAAAAAGAAAAAAAAGGCCCAAAAAAAAAAATAATAAAAGGACGGGGTTGGACTCAGTACCCGAAAGTTTAAAGGCAAGATTAGGGTTTTATTTAGTTTAGAGAAAAAGACGGCTTCAGGGGGGCATAATAAATATGTTTTTAAAAACATCAAAGGTCCCAAAATAGATATCTCTCCCAAGGTTTTTTTATAAAAAGGGAACATTTCAAAATGGGGCACCTTAAGTTTTGAGGAACGAAAGTTTTTTTACTAAAAATTGAAAGGGGGTTCTTTTAAAAAAGAAGTGGGACCCGTGGAACTTCTCCAGAGGAACTTGTATGGGAATTCACAACATAGTTCAAAAAAGGGTTTTTTGGGTCATTTCTGGAGCAAAAAATATAACCCAAGTTAAGTTTTCTAGGGTTTTGGAGAGGGGGGTAAATTGGGGCCAGGAAAAATTTTTCCCATTTTCCAATTGGAAGGTTGGGGAAGGAAAATTTTTCCCCCAAAAGGGGGCAATTGGCTTTACCTCAATTTGGGGTTTTTTTTGGGGCCTTTCCCCTGGATTTCCCAAACCTTAGCCCAACAGGCTGAAATGGATGGTAGTCTGTCTTTTTTTTTTGGCCCTTTACAAACTATAAACAAAGAAACTATGGATTGGCGCCGTACTGGGGCAGCCCCCAAAAACCGCCCCGCGCAATTAAAAGGCGCCAATCCGCCCGAAATAAGCCCTGTGAACGGGCCCCCAAGAGAAGGGACGTACCAAAATTTTACTGTTGTGGATGTTAATTTTCCCGCTTTCTCCATCCCTGTTTTGGGGGTAAAAAGGAAGGGGTTGTTCCTCTTCCCCCAGCTTTAAGGGGCTCGGCGATTAAAACTATTATCGACTATTGGAAATCTTAAATTTATAATTTCCGATATGACTTTCCCCAAACCCATGGCGTAGTCAACCCTAATTCATCACTAAATTTTGGGGGGAAATTTTTTAATTTTTTTTAACCCCAAGGGTTTAAGGGGTTTTTTTTTAAAAACCTTTCCAATTTTTGCCCTATTGTCAATACATTTTTTTTTTCAAGGAAATCCCCATCCCTCGTGCAGGCTCTCCTAGCCCCTCCAAAAAATCCCTTTGTTATTTTAAAAAAACCAAAAGTTTACAAATTCCCAAAAATTAGTAGTTAATTATGGTATTACGTTCCGAAGGGTTTTTGGTATAAAAGTTTGGGGTTTTAAACCCTTTTTTTTTCCCACATATGCCCTGATGTGTATTTCAAAAAATGGCAATTGAAAGTTTTAAAATTTATATGTAAATTTTAGATTTTTATGGTTTTTTTTTAATATACCCCAAAAAACGCTTATTTAAAATTTTACACCCTGATTCCAGACAATCAAAAGATCTTCTATGTAGTGACCATACCAGCATATTTGCTGTCCAAAGGGATTATATACCGTATATATGACATGGTGTCCCCACCATGCCAAATACAGATTGGCTATTGAGGGTGAGGCGTGGGCCCCCCCTCAAAAGAAAAAACCCCCAATTGTAATTTAAAAAATAAAACCCTAAAACATGAAAGGGCATTTTTTTTGGGTTAAAATAAAAACTTTTATTGCCAATAGGGAAAAAAAATTTAAAAACTCCTCCCAAATTTAAACCCCCGTATTTAATTTAGATTTGGGAAAAAAATTTGCTTTTAGGCCCCTTAATTTGGGGATACTGGAATACAAGCTACAGACATCACAATTTAGGCTATGTTCACGCAAGCTTCCGTGGGGCAGGTGGTGGGGGGGCGGCAGCCCACGGGCCCCATAGACATTAATTACTAGCGGCGCGTATTCGCCGCTAGTAATAGACATGTCACTTATCTCTCCCCGCGGCGTATTTTCTGAGCGGGGAGAGGAGATGTAATCCATAGTTCTTTAAGAGAACTGTGGATTACAGTAATGACTGGGACGTATCTCGCCCCGTATTTAGCGCAGTACGGCTCGAAATACAGGACAAAATACATCCCAGTTTAAGCCGTGTGAACATAGCCTTAGCCATATTATGCCCTCTGACCATTTGAGTCTGGTAAATTCTTCTAATACACAAGTGCTATCTTTGACAAACCCTGGTACACGTTTAACCATGGATTATAAATATGTATCAATCCACATATTTAGTTTCTCACTCACAGAATCATTGCCCGCAATGATGGGTCTTAAGTCAGGGGGAAATTTATCTTTATGTATTTTCAGGGCACCATAAAAGATAGATGTTACAGGATTGTCATTTTGTAAGTATTTCTTTTGTTTTTCATTTATAGCCTCTAATCTTAATCTTTCTTCTAGTAATTGATTCAATTTTGTTTGTATAATTTTAGTTGGGTAAGCAGCCATCCGGCGATAAGTGTTCTCGTCATGAAGTATATTCAATTCCTGCTTTTTATATGGCTCACAATCTAAGATGACAGTAGCTCTATCCTTATCTGCCTTTTTCACAATCCAGTTTTTATTTAATTTTATTTCTCACAACGCTTTGTACTCCCTATTGGGCAAGTTTTAATGTATACTTTTTGTGTCGTTATATCTTTTAGCTTTGTTAGATCCCTTTCTAATGCATTTTGAAACACATTCTGCGCTGTCATTCTGGTTTTTATAGGGTAGAAAGAGGAATTTGTAATCCTATGTTTTATTTTATTAGTAATACTATTTTCTTCTTCTAAATCAAATAATGCAGTGAGTGTTAATTGCAGACGGCAAACAAACAATTTTTACTGTTTATGGATGTTTTGTTTACGTAAAAAGGCTTTTAAATGCTGGATTGATTGTACCTGTGCTGTGGAGCGGAGGATTGTTCCTAGTTGCATTCCGATGGGCCGATCACTACACATCTGTGGGTGAGCACTATTCAACTCTGTATATATACTTTACTGCAGAAGAAAAACTAATCTGTAGTTTCAAAATCCAAAAGGCCTTACAAAAAAAGCTTTCTAGTCCAATCTCCCCCATAGTTGATTTTTTAACACTTTCAATAGCAATGACCTGTAAAGATGAAATACTGCCCCCATGACCTTTAAGGTTAAGGGGGACACATATGATCGGGCTTTTCACTTCTTTTCTGGTGTATAATGCACCTCACTGTGGCGGCTCCGCTGTCGGACGCACCTACCCTATGTGTAAGGGATTGTTCACACGGCGTTTTTGTGATCCGTTTTGCGGATCCGTAAAACGGATCCGTAAAACGGATCTAACAATTGTCAGTGTGATTAACATTGAGTTGAATGGCAAAAGCGCATCGCTGTTCCCACGTGAGATCAGCGATGCGCTTTTGAGAGCTCTTCTGCACTGCGCTTTTCGGATCCGCTTTAAGAATTGACATGTCAATTCTTATTGCGGTTTACGCAAGTGAAAGCCCATAGGAGATAATGGAGTGCGCTTTTGGCACTTGTCCAAAAGCGCTCCACACTCCTGGTACGTAACAGCTGCGCTTTGCATCTTGAAAGCGGATGCGAAAAGCGCAGTGAGCAGGGCTGGATCGCGGGACGGGGCGCAGTTGAGTGGCGGCTGGATGGCGGGACCGGCACGGCTGCAGGTAAGCGGGGCAGGTGAGCGGCGGCGCAGATCGCGTGACCGGCGGGGCAGGTGAGCGGCGGGACCGGCGGGGAAGGTAGAGCGCGCGGGGCAGGTGAGCGGCGGGACCGGCGGTGCAGGTGAGAGGCGCGGGGCAGGTGAGCGGCGGGTGCAGGAGATCGGGGGCTGCTGATCGGCGTAGACGAGCTGAGCTGGGACGAGGGGCTGCTGATCGGTGAGCTGGGACGAGGGGCTTCTGATCGGTGAGCTGGGGCTGCTGATCGGTGAGCTGGGACTCGTGGGAGAATGGAGGTGCTCCTGTGGGAGAACGGAGGTGCTGCTGTGGGTGAACGGAGGTGCTGCTGTGGGTGAACGGAGGTGCTGCTGTGGGTGAACGGAGGTGCTCCTGTGGGTGAACGGAGGTGCTCCTGTGTGTGGGGGAGGGGGAGGGAGAGAGGGAGAGAGAGAGACTCTTCTTTTCTGAAAACGTATCCGGAAAGCGGATGCGTAAAACGCAGGTGAAAAAGCATTCAAAACGGATCCAAATAAAGTATCCAATGCTGCGTTTTGCGGATCCGCTTTCCGGATGCGCTTTTCAAGTGCCAATACCGGATCTGTAAAAAGGATCCAAAACGCCGTGTGAACAAGCCCTTAGGCGCATTCTGCGAAAGCTTCGCCACTTTGCGTTCTCTGGGCATTCTGGGGCGGGACGCACCACATTCCAAAACATCGACGCATGTATGAATGCGGGTTGGCAAAGTGAGGCGCATTACAGCTCCGACAGACAGACCTATTTCAATGTGGTCTGTCTGAGCCAGAAGTGTCGAAGCTTACACCTCATTTATGAGTGCACTTCGGCCACCGGCATACATCAGGCGCAGTTTTCACCAAAAAAAAATAAAAAACGTGAATCAGTGTACTTTGACGCGCCGAAGTTCATACATGTCCCACTAAGTGTTTAGAAGCTCCAGATAAGGAGCGTTTATTGTCGGTACAGTTAATGTCATAAAGATGTTCTGATATACGTTTTCTGGGAGTCCTCTTAGTACAACCCACGTACTACTTATTGCATGTAATGCAATTGATTAGGTAAATTACATAAGTGGAATTACAATAAAAGAAAGATTGACTTGCATATTTATGGGGAGTATGAGGGCCGTCCCCACGGCAAGGTTTTCAGTCGATTTACAGATGGTTTTCGGATTTGAAAACCGTCTGTAAACCGACTGTCAACCTTTTACATTGACTTAATAGAAAATCCGTGCAGTAGTTAACACTGCAGGGATTTTCTGCCGGACAATTTTTTTACACAGTCGACATTCCTAAAAACGTAGAACATGTTCATTCTTCCACCTGGTTTTCGGGCAGAAGATGTGCATGTCATTGGTTGAGGGGGATAGCCGAATCCCAAATCATGTGCAGAATCGCTCCCCTCAACCATTTAATCAGAATCCGGACGGTATTTTCACACTGCTGTGTGGATGCAGCTTTACAGTAGGAAAAAGCCTTAGTCTGCTGCAAGCCCAGAGCATCTATTAGAACTACACCTATAGGAAACCTCTACCTCTAACCGCATTTTCTTAGTTGTTGGAGTAGATACAAAAAAGACTGGGAGCAGGAATATTTGTCGTACGTGATTTGCAGGCGACAAATCTAACTCCAGACTTCGAAATAGACACAATCACACAGTCATGATGTAACATACTTCTTAAGCAATTATTTTAGCAAAATGTACACTATAAGAAGTAGTGAACATAAGAAGAGAAGGAAAATTGTGTCAGACTTATTATGGATATGGTGGCGACATTTGCGTTCAGCAATTTTAATAGCTCTAGTAATAATAGAAGATGAATAACTGCTTGGAAAAAAATCTATTTCCAATAAAAGGTTGTTCCTGGCAGTTTTATAGTCATAACAAATGTTCCCCAATGGGGAGATTTTTGATGACATGTAAAGGATGCTGTAAGGATATGCTGTAAGTATATTCCCTTTTGCAAAATGTCTTGTATGGTGTGTTTTCTATTATGGTTAGTCCTTGGTCAGTTTTGTATGCCTATTTTTTTTTCCTTTCTATATGACATTACTATATGTGTGTCTCTTAAAGGGGTTTTATCAGTTTAAGTGTTCGTGCTCTTCAGCTAATTCTATGAGATTGAATTTGAAATCCAGGAGAGGAGTCTCTCCTCTCAGCAGACGTGTCTCTCCTGTCAGGAGGTGTGTCTCTCCTCTTAGCAGACATGTCTCTCCTTTCAGGAGGTGTGTCTCTCCTCTCAGCTGTCTTGTCTCTCCTCTCAGCAGGCGTGTCTCTCTTCTCAGCAGGGGTGTCTCTCTTGTCAAGAGGTGTGTCTCTCCTGTCAGGAGTCGTGTCTCTCCTCTCAACAGGCATGTCTCTTTTCTCAGCAAGTGTGTCTCTCTTGTCAAGAGGTGTGTCTCTCCTGTCAGGAGGTGTGTCTCTCCTCTCAGCAGATGTGTCTCTCCTCACTGAAGATCTGTGACATCATCATTCTGTATTTGCAGTAGAAGGGGAAGGTTGCCTGGAGAGGACAGCTATACAGCCTCCTCAGTGTTCTCTTGTGTCTGCAGAGCCTTCATCTCCAGGCTCCACAAGTTCCTTGCTGTACTATAATCAGTTTTACACAGCCTGAACTGATGAAACACATGTGAGCAATGCACACTGCCCCTCCTTTTCCCCCTCTGTTATCAGGCAGGAGACTATATGACTGTTATATGGAGGGAACACAGGATATAAGACTGTGTTATATGAGGGCATATATGAGTTAAATAGTCAGTAATTAGTCAGATCATTCATCTTAGAGCTGGGATTTAAGTATACAGCAAGCAGCCCTTTCACATAGCTGGATTTTCTTTTGGTTTTAACAGCTCAGAGACGAGTAAACACAGAGTGTGCAGGCAGCCAATCACAGCGCAGGAGGCATGTCCGGGGCGTTTCCTGTCTGGGGGTGTATCCCAACAGGCTGAATGAAATGTCAGTCAGCCAATCACATTGCAGGGGTGTGTGTCCAGGGCAGAATCCATCCGGGGGCGTGTCCCGAATAGCCAATCACAGAAAAGGGGGGATGTCCCGACTAGCAGCAGCAGAAATAGAAAACAGATGCACAGAAAATCTCATATCTGCTATACTAAGGGACTTAGGTAATGCAAAAGTGCTTATTTTTACTGTCTTAAGCATAAATTAGTTAGTATGACACTTTCATGGACTTCAGTATCCAGTAGTGACACAGGGGCCCAATCCCGTTAACTGCACAGTCAATAGAAATTCTGTCACTACATAAGGCGTTTCCTTTAAATTTTAATAGTTTCTCAAATAGGGATATATATTTCATCCACATATAATATTCAAGCTGAAATTGTACATAACCTGAAGTCCAGTCAAAGTTCAAATGAGTCTCCTCCTTTGCATCAGCGTTCCTTCGCTCCACGCTGTATGAGGTAACATCTAGCCGCCTTCATTGGACTAAGAAGCATGTCCAGATCAAATCCTGGCAGTACATCTTACTTGCATCTCGGTCAACTATGCAATGTCCAAACGCTACATTTTGGGGGTAGGACACGCCCCCTTTGTCAAGCATAGTGGGAATCAATGGTCATACCTTTATATAGTGTTCGCTAGACCAAACACATAAAGCTTATCCTAGTACAATTTCATATCTAGTACATAAAAACATGATATTAAAAACAATTACATTACCATCGTTTGAAAAGTATGCCGCTATTACAGATAAAAAGGCAGAGACACTTACGCTCTCGGACACGGAAAGGTTTCAAATCCTTCAACAAGCCGAACAGGCAGGCCTTGGGTGGAATGCAACAGGTGATTTACCTAATACTGATCTAAAAAAGAGATTGGAGCAGCTAAGGAAGAAAGAATTAAGCCTACACCTACATGTGTCCACATTAACTACTTGAAAGTACAGCGCATACCGTGAGGTTTAAGAAGTTCATTGATGCCAATCCTTATGTGATGATGTTAAATATCAGGAGAAATGGTTTGCTATAAGTAACAGATATTCGCTTGACCTGATGTTACTTACGATATGACATCTACAACCAACAATACAGGAGATACGAGAGGAGATTGCGAAAATAGAAATTGAGTTGAAGGAAAGTCTGAAAGATGCCTATATTAAATTACAGGAACAAGTGGAGATGAACCTAATAAAAATTAGGGAACAACTGATGCAAGTAAAGTTAAGGAAGTTTGAAAGAGACATAAAATAAAGTTTATACATGGTCATCTGAACGCAGTCTTAATCGGAGGATACAGAGAGGTAGTCGTTCCCAATCGGATAATTGGTCAACAGACTCGGAAAGTACACAGCGGAAACAAATGATATTACAATCAGCAGATAAAAAGAAAGAATCTAATAATCAGTCACCTTTTTTAGAGGCAAATATGAGCCCAGAAACAACCAGCGGAGAACAATCAGAAGGGACAGATAGATCTGTGAAAATGAAAGTCAAACGGATAGCCAAAAAGAAGAAATGAACAATCTGACTGTTAACATCTCTTCCAAAATACTAACTAATAGTCAATGTGCAGTTATCAATAAAGGGTTAAATTATATACCCAGTTATCAGCAATCAACATTTAACTTTCAGACTGATTTTTATAAGTTTTGTAGGAGGTTGAGGTTAAGGATGCATTTTGGGAGGAGTGATGTTAAACGGAATGTGTCTAAAAAATTATATAAGAAAAGTACATTTGATCCAGCAATAGTGAGTCCTATGCTTGAGACATTTCAGGAGTTGGTGAAAAGTGAGGTAATAAAGAAATGGCACCAGGTTGGTAAAAGTAGGAAAGGTAATATGTCTAAGGAAGAGCGATTGGTCCTTAGAGAGTTACAAAAAGATGAGAATATAATAATAAAGAAAGCAGATAAGGGAGGAGCGACAGTAGTCATGGACAGGGACTCTTATGTTAGCGAAGCTGAGAAACAACTACAGGAGAGAGAAGTGTATGAAAAAGTGGAAAATGATCCAACAATTGAGATTAAAATGATCATAGATGAACTACTGATGGAGGCTATGAGAAAAGGGATTATAGATAATAACACCCGACTACTTTTACAGGTTGATCACCCACGAGTACCAATTCTGTATTTAGTGCCGAAGATTCACAAATCGCTACAGAGTCCCTCCGGTCACCCGATTGTGTCGGGTCTAGGCTCTATATTCCAACCCTTAGTCAGATATGTTGATACATATTATCATGGATTTCAATAGGAGGAAGTTTGAACGGGATCAAAAGGACTACTAATCTGAATGTGTATTTATCTGGCAAAAATCTTATGGAACTAGATTTAATCAACTTAAATCTATTTTCAAAACTAAATAAGGTAAAAATGTTTCCTTTTCACCTATAGAATTTTAAAAAAATTGAGACGGGCACAGACATGTCAGATTTAGATAGTAATGTCCCTTATAAGCATCAAAATCTTCTTCCTCCATCTGAACATGTGCCTACATAAAAGGTCTTTAATTCATCCAGAAATTTATGTTTTTTAGACCCACAAGTCGAGCCGGACGCAAACCTATCCAACATGCCCGAAGATCAGCCATCCTTGATCATGTGTGAGAATACAGCTCTCATCTGATTTCAGTGTCATATACTTTTCTGGCTCTATTTTGAGTATTACACAAATTGGAAGTCCTTTCAAAGGGTCTTAATTTTGCATTTACTTCAACCATGGATCTTTTTTACACTCTCCAGGATTTAAATAAATTCATTAGAGACCTGACAATTAAAAAGCAATTGTATAAAAATCCTTCATTTCAAAAAACAAGAAAGAGCCACATGTATGAAAACTTTCTAGGTCTAAAACCCTCTTCAGCAACCAATCAGAGCACCCCTCTCATTTCATATAATGCTCTGAAAAAGGAAAAGGGAGCTCTGATTGTTTTCTATGGGCTGCAAAGAGTGTTAGACCTAGACAGTTTTCATACATGTGGCCCCAAGTGATAACAGCTTTCCTCCTCATAATTCTTTTTAGGAACATCTTTCTACAATAACACTTTTGGAATTACAGGATTTGACAAGCACTCCACTTGCTTATGATACACCCTCTAATCAGATTGTTCCTAATCTAACATTTTATTCAGTTCATTCAATCACTTGTTGAACATTAACTAACCGGATATGTCAAATGAAACATCCAGATATAATTTGTCTGATGTACAGCAACAAGGGGCTCCAGGATAACATTCATGTAGTTATTCGTCCTTCTGATAAAGGAGGGTCAGTGGTTGTCCTTGACAATGGGCTCTACTCTAAACAGTTGAATGCAATGCTTTCTGATCAATCCAGTTATCTTGAATGATCTAATAATCCCATGTCTGTCTTTTTTATGGACTTCGGTACATTATTGAACAAAGGTGATTTTTAGGGTCTTATTAGTGAATGACAACATGCATTTTTTCACATTACTACACCTGTAAGTCCAAATTTTAATAGCTTGCCCAAGACCCACAAGGACACCTTCCATCCTTATTTTTGGCTCATTATAGCAGGCATAGTTTGTGGATATAACGTTTAACAATGAGGCACAGTTCAAGAGGTTTGAATACTTTTACACCCCACTGTAACTTAATCTGAATCGTAACACTAAATATAGGTTTGACAAATGAACAGAAAATGTTATGTTACAGAATACATAATACCTACTGTATAGTTTGATAGCAGAGTTTTTTGTTTTATTATTTTACAGTGAATTGGCATAAAATACATTTTAGATTTTTGTTTGCTTTCAAGTTGTAGAAAGTCTTTTTCCTATTTTTCAGAATAACTGTGCCCCTATTCACAAAATAACATCCATAAAGATATTATTTGATCAGCTTATTGTAGAGGAACTTGAATGATTTTCACAGAAACCTAATCATAACCTCGCTGAAGATTTTAAATGAATTAGCGCACTAATTACATACCAGACCTTTTCTGACCTTAGTACCTGACCTTACAAATGCTCTTTTGGCCTAAAAGGGTTATCCAGTAGAAAAAAAATTCTAATTATTTGCTTTCCAAAAGTTAAGAGCTTTGGTAATTTACCTTCATTAAAATTCTGGCTGCTCTCTTGACCTTGTGCAGATTCAACTTGCTGACTTCTAAGATGCTGTGTTAGGGCTGTTAATATATATCCTTGTACTCCTCAGTAGTGTTGAGCGATTATTATCGACAAAGTTGAAATCGGCACAGTTTTTATGTTGATCGAAATTTTTAGATCATTGCGATAATTTAGGTTAAAATCTGTGCATCATCTATTAAGATCGCGCCATTTTCGGCGCTTCCTGTCATTTTGGCAGCCAACAAATCAGCTTACAGAATAGAGCAGGGTGAGATGTGTGTGCGACGTCATGACTGGGATGTGTATGGTTGCAATTGGCTGGAAAAATCACATGACCTCGTTTTACATAGAACAGCCCTTCCTGTTCATGATCAGTGTCTCTCAGCGTCTCATAGCAGGAGGACGTGCGCTCTGCCTGTGTCCAAACAGCTCAGCGAAATTATTCTATTTCTTCACAGAGAAAGCTCTACTGTTAGCTGTGATCCTTACAACTTAGTTAGATCAGAGATTGGAAGATTTTATGTAGTTAGGTAGAGAATTTTAATGGAGCATCTACCGCTGTAAAGTCACGGAGCGGAGCCAGGGGAGTGGGGGCCCCCGCGAGCGAACACAGACAAGCTCTATAAAGAATACTGGATAAAGTTCACCAAGACTTAGTGTAGACATTGCACTGCAATAGCTTTATTATTAACAGTTTTCTATTGAAATATTTCCTGGATATTGGGCAGCCTGAACTTATATTAGGATACACATGTTTTCTAGTAACTGCAGGTCTCTTTGATAGGTGCAAAACTCCACTTTTATTCTCAGTATACATTTCAGATAGGTTTCTTTTTCAATTTTCCCCATTCCAGCTTTGTTTATATAGCCACCTTGAAGTTAAATTATAATCCAGCAATTTTGTAGTCAGCACAGGTTGATAGGTGCCAAAAATACCTTTTATTATCCGAATACATTACAGATACGTGTTTTTTCACTTTTGCGCACTACAGCTTTGTTCATTGAGGCACCTTGCACCTAAATGTGAATACAGCAATTTTGTAGTCACCACAGGTGAATTGAAAAGTGCCAACAAATACCTTTTATTATCCGAATACATTACAGATACGTGTTTTTTGCACTTTTGCCCAGTCCAGATTTGTTGATAGAGCCACCTTGCAGTTAAATTTGAATCCAGCAATTATGTAGTTACCACAGGTGAATTGATAGGTGCCAAAAAATACCTTTTATTATCCGAATACATTACAGATACGTGTTTTTTCACTTTGGCGCACTACAGCTTTGTTCATTGAGGCACCTTGCACTTAAATGTGAATACAGCAATTTTGTAGTCACCACAGGTGAATTGAAAGGTGCCAAAAAATACCTTTTATTATCTGAATACATTACAGATACTTGTTTTTTGCACTTTTGCCCAGTCCAGATTTGTTGATAGAGCCACCTTGCAGTTAAATTTGAATCCAGCAATTGTGTAGTTACCACAGGTGAATTGATAGGTGCCAAAAAATACCTTTTATTATCTGAATACATTTCAGATACGTGTTTTTTCACTTTGGCGTAGGCCAGCTTTGTTGATAGATCTACTTTGCAGTTAAATTTGAATACAGCAATTTTGTAGTCACCACAGGTGAATTGAAAGGTGCCAAAAATACCTTTTAATATCCGTATACATTTCAGACAGGTGTTTTTTTCACTTTTGGTCAGTCAAGCTTTGTTGATAGATCTGCTTTGCAGTTACATTTGAATCCAGAGGTCCGCTGATATGATTCCGCCAGCCACGGTCAGCGCAAACCCCGCTCCTCACTTCTCGCCGTCAAAAAGGTCCAGGACCTCTCAAGCCTGTGCTTTCTTTGAGCAAGCCTCTGAGTCACCCAGTGATGTCATATGCCGCCTTTGCCGTAAACGCATTAGTAGAGGCAAGAACCTTAGGTGGTTAACCACCACCTACATGTCTAGTCACATGCAGCGAATGCATGAGTTGAAATGGAGGCAACAATTGGCCAAAAAAGGCAAGACCGACGCCGGGCCTCCAACCACTGTCACACCCTCTGTCTCCGCCTCCTCCTCCTCCGCCACCACCAAGCGTTCCTCAGCTGCCCATGTCTCTCAGAGTCATGATCAGGGATCAGCCTCCGCTTCAGCCTCCACCGTCGCCCGAGTACCACCAGCACCACCAGAGACCCATCCAACTCCTTCTCCTCCCACCAGTTTGATGACCTGCATGCCATACAGCGGCCAGTCTAGCAGCCAGCCTTCTGTCTACCAGGTTTGGGAGCAGAAGAAACACTTTAACACAAACCATCCCAAAGCAAAAAGCCTGAATGTCGGCATTGCCAGGCTTTTGGCCTTGGAAATGTTGCCTTTCCGTCTGGTGGACACAGATGGGTTCCGCCACATCATGGCCCTGGCCTGCCCCCAATACCAGATGCCGAGCAGGCATTTCTTTGCCAGAAAAGCCATCTCTGCCCTGGCAAGCCACGTGTCATTTAAAATTTCAAGCGCGTTGTCTGCATCTGTGGCCGGAAAAGTCCATCTGACCACCGACACATGGACTAGTAAGCACGGCCAAGGCCGCTATATCTCTGTGACAGCTCACTGGGTGAGCTGGGTGGATGTCTCTGGGGATGACGGTGGCTCTCAGGCTCGGCGCACGCTCTTCAAAACCGCAGGGATGGTGCAGGGTTCTTTCCCCCAAGGTCCTCTGGTGGCATCACGTGCCCAGAGAAACCAGGCCGTGTTGAAATTAATCTGTCTTGGAGACCGTCCACACACAGGTCAGGAGCTGTGGACGGTTCTCCGCAACGAGACCGAGCGCTGGCTGGGTGCCAAGAACCTTGTGCCAGGCAAGGTGGTGTGCGATAACGGGCGAAATCTGCTGGCCGCCCTTAAGATCGGTAGGCTGGAGCACATCCCTTGCCTGGCACATGTCATGAACCTTGTCGTCCAGAAATTTCTAAAGAGCTACCCGGGTCTGGACTGCCTGCTGAGGAAGGCTCGAAGTCTAAGTTCGCACTTCCGCCATTCGCACCCTGCTTCGTCCCGCCTGGCTGCATTGCAGCGTCAGCTCGGCCTCCCCGTCAACCGTCTCATTGTTGACGTGGCAACACGCTGGAATTCCACCCTCCACATGCTCCAGCGATTGTGGCAGCAGCGCAATGCCATTACGCAGTACGAAGTGACACATGGCCTGACAAGCAGCGGTGCGGACCTCGGGGTGTTGAGCCACCGAGAGTGGAGGCAGGTGAAAGAGCTCTGCACCATCCTTGCCAGTTTTGAAGAAGCCACCAAAATGGTCAGTGCAGACGATGCCCTTGTCAGCATGAGCATTGTGGTGATCTTAGTTCTGGAACGATCGTTGGACACTCTGAAACAACAGGTCCCACCAGCGACGGAGGAGGAGACAGACACAGATGCGGACACAGAGCCTTTCTCTCCGTCAAATCCACAAGGCCGACAGTTTCACAATTTCATCGGTCTTCATTAGGCAGTGGTTCGGGGTCCAGGGTTAGTACAAGGTGGAGCATCAGTCTCAGGGTGCATCATCTCAGCAAGGGCAGGGCTGTGTTGAAGCTGTGCCGGAGGAAGCAGAAGAGGAGGAGGAGGTATTCCTAGACACCGACGTTACCGACGTCCCTGCCTTGGAAAGAGGTTGGTGCGAATTTGAGGCAGAGGAGGAAGATGAGGAAGATCAGTTTGCTATTGCCCCTCGACCCAGAGGCTTGGGAAATCTCCATCTCTCACATGAGTGCTTGGATGCTCCATTTCCCCAACTGATCCTCGCATTAGGCCCATAAAAAATGAACAACAGTTACTGGGTGGCCCCCCTCCTGGTTTCCCCCGGTAAAAAACAAAACTCACCCCTTTTCCTTCCCCCCCACCCAAATAGGGTAAAAATGCGGGAAATGGAGACCTTGCTGATTGACCCCAAAAACTGGAGACATCTGTTGCTTCTGTTTTCACTTTTCCCCAAATGCCCACGGGGAAAAACTTTTTCAGCGACGTGACAGCAGTAGATTTCCCAGTACCCGTAGCGGGCAGCAGCAGGCAAGGTGGCAGAACCCTAATTTTTTCCCTCGGGGCAATCTTTTTTTACCACCCACCAATTGCATGAAAATCGGGGGGCACACACCCAACACAAGAGACCAGTTAAGATCATGGTGCATGACTATCTTGTCTCAACACCCGTGTTTTTGTATGTTTTCCCCGGGACCCAATGACTTTTTGGGTACCCAAAATGGAAAAAATGGCCCGACTTGCCGGGGACGCCAAAAGAGGTTTTCCCCTCCCCCACAGCCAGCTTAAATATCTAAACGGACCTTCAGCACAGCGGGAGGAGCCATTACAGACAAACCATCCGGTTTTTCCCACAGTTTAATGGGATTTTTGACTTTCATCAAGATAATCAGGCATGGATCTCTGATGATTTTGTGGGCCCCAAAATTCCGGGGTCCCCGATTAGTTCCCGGTTCTCCCTTCAAAACCCCTCTTCAAACAGAAATGGTCCCTTGAAAACTTTTTTTTAAAAATGATCATTTCTTGCTGCAATTTTTATTATTTTTCCCCCAACAGTTAAATTTTGCTGGTTATGCTTGAGGGGGGACGTAAAAGACAGAAAGGGTTTTTCATGACAACACCGAATTCCTTTTCCCTTCCACTTTATTTTTAGAATTTTTCGCATTGCAATGGTTTTGAGGTAAAGTTGCTGTGGGGGATACACTATAATTAGGGTCCTTTGAACAAAATGGGGCCCTTCTAAGTGGAAATTTCTTCCCCCACAAATTTTTAATAGGGGCCCTGAAAAGTCAAAAAAAAAAATTTTTTTGGGGGTCATTTATTTGGGGAAAATACAGCAAAAATCATGGTCCTTTGGAACAAAAATTTGGGCTTTTAAGGGGGCATTTCCCCCTCACAATTTTTTTAGTGGTTTGGAAGTCATATTTTTTTTTTTTTTTGGGGGTCATGTTGGGGGAAGATACAGCAAAAAAACATGGCCCCTTTGGGAAATGAAATTGGCTTCTAATGGCATTTCTCCCCAAAATTTTTTTAAACAGGGGCTGAAAAGGTCTTTTTTAAAAATTTTTTGGGTCTTTCCTGCTTTAAAAATAAAAGCAATAAAACAGGTCGTTTTAAAAAAAAAAATTTGTTTCTAACAACATTTTTTTCTTAAACAATTGCCCAAAAAGTGGCTCAAGGGTCTCCCTTTTGGGAATTTTTGGGGGCTTTTTGGGCTGGAAAATTGCAGCAATAAAAAGGTCTTATTAAAAAAAATTTTTTTTTCCCAAAACAGCCCATTTGTTTCTTAAAATTTTTCCCAAGGGGGTTTAAGGGTCATGCTTTGAATTTTTGGGGGCTTTTTGGCTTTGACATGCATCTATATTTACAGGTCCTTTTTAAAAAAAAAATGTTTTTTCCAACCCAGAAAATTTGTTTTTAAACAATTGTCCAAAGGGGCCCTCAAGGGGTCATGCTTTTCAATTTTTGGGGCATTTTTGCTTGACATGAACCCTAAAATACGGGCCCTATTTTTAAAAAATGTTTTTTCTAAACGACTTTTTGTTTTTTCCCAAAATTGTCAAAGTGGCTCAAGGGTGAGGGTTTTGCTGTCAAAAAACAAATAGGAAAAAAACACTGTTAATGGACACATATTGCAAAATGGGCTTGTTTTTGCAAAACTCTTTAACATAGCTAACAATCCCCGTTTTGAGACAACCCATTTTTAAAACCAAAATTTAAAAAAAAGAAACAAAGACAGGTGGATTCCATCCTAAATTTTTTAAAATTTTTTTCTAAATTAAACTAAATAAAAAAAATTTCATGAAAAAAAAGTGGTAAAAAAAAAACCTCTGAATTTTTACAAGGGAGGTAAAAAGACTTTACCAGGGTGTAGGTTATTCAGAGGGGCAAAGGAGTATGGAGCACCCGGGCAGAAAAACAAATTTCAAAAGGGCAATTTCCTCCGGAAAGTTGAGTAAAATGAGAAAAAAAAAACCAAGAAAAAGGGCACCTGGGGGGAACAGGAGCGTTTAAAAACCCCCATATTTCCAAGTGAAGCTCAATTTGGGCCCCCCACTCATACGGGGGGCCCAAACGTAAACCCGGACAGGGGCATAAATGTCCAGTGAAACTTTAAAAAGGTGGTTGGGAAAACTCCTTTTTTCCGGCACTTTTTTAAACTGGGGTCATGAGGTTTGGGGGGGTCATGCTGTGGCCCAGGGGAAGGGATAGTCAATGTCCCGTTAAAATAAAAAATTTTGGGTTTAAAGGGCCCTTTTTTCCCGGGACTTTTTAATTGGTGTCATGCTGGTTTGGGGCTCGCTGTGGCCCAGGACAGGGATAGTTTGTCCAAATGAAACTAAAATGGGGGGTTCAAAAACCCCCCTTTTTTTCCCGGGACTTTTTAATCTGGGGGGGCTTTCAGGTTTTTGGGGGTCATGCTGTGGCCCCGGACAGGTATAGTCAAAGTCCAGTGAAAACTAAAAGGTAGTTTTAAAAAACTCCTTTTTTCCCCCACTTTTTTAAACTGGGGTCAAACAGGTTTTTGGGGGTCTTTCTGTGGCCCAGGAAAAGGATAAATCAAAGGGCCAGTTCAACTAAAAAGGTGGTTGGGAAAGCTTTCCTTTTTGCGGCCTTTTTTAAAACTGGGGGTCTGCAGGTTTTGGGGTCAAGCTGCCCTTCCAGGCCCGGGATATTCAATGTCCAGGGGGGGGCAAGTAAAATGATGGTTCAAATCATACTCCTTCTGGCACTTTTTAATGTGTGGCCCGGGTCTGCGGTTTAAGGGGCAAAGCTGTGGTTTCAAAAACAGGGATTGAAAGGTCTGTGTTTTTTTTTTTTTTGGTTTTATTTAAACCAATTTTGTTGGGCCCAAGATTTTAAACGTATCCATTTGACTTTGTGGAGTTAATTTCCCGCTTCTTTTCCAGCCCTGTTTGGGGGTAAAAATTTAAGGGGTTTTGCTCTCCCCCTAGACCCTTTTAAAGGGCATCGATCAAAATTTTCCACGACCATCGAATACTTGGGCCCACGTTTTTCGGGTATCGGGGCCCTCGACCGATTTTCGACGGCCCAAAGTAAACGCCAACACTACTCCTCACAATGAAAAATTTGCATTTTGACTGATTGTCAGGTGGGGGTTACCCCTATGTCTTAATATCCTTTTTATTAAACAAAAATTTGCATTTTCGTCCAAACCCGAAAAATTGCCGAAAAGTAATTTAACCCAAAAACATGTAAATGTTGATATTACTCAATTAAAAAATTGTAAGTTCGCAGTAACAAACCCACAGAGCACATGTATACAGTATATCTCAAAATGTGCGTTAAACACCTTTAGTTTAATGTGTATGCAGCTTTTTGCGTCTGTGATCTGCTGTATTTTGTTTTTGTAAGAGTGTAAGAGTTTTATATATATATATATATATATATATATATATATATATATATATATATATATATATATTTATTTGTAAGTTAGCTAGGGCAAGGAATGGAGAAATTACGGAATGAGCATAACATGTAGTGAGGGAGAGTGGAAGGGCTTTACAAATAAGGTGGGAAAGAGGGTATTGTACTGAGACTGAAAGTAGGACGGTTGAAGGGAGGGAGACAAAGAAGGGCTTGGCCTTTAGACAAACAGCTTTTAAATAGGAAATGCTCTGCTCCAGAGGATGGACATTACATGCAGCACAAAAAAACATGTTTTCAATGTGGCTGAATAAGCATTTTTTCTATTTTTTTAAGATCAATGTATGATCCCATTGATGCCTTCATATTTCCATAGACACTCTCTGAATTCTTCTGAAAAGCCTTCCAAGAAAAGTAAAAGTTGGTATACCAGCAAAGTGGTGGTGGAGGGAACCAACATCGCCCATGGTTTATGAACAGGATGTTCAATAGGTATAATGTTCAGGAGACTAGATACTTTTGGAGATCTAATGTATGCAAAAAAGAGACAAATACAATGGTCCAGATGTATGAAAGAGACTGTGGCAGAATTCTTGCAATATTTGCACCAAAAATAGTGGTGTACATGCTTTACACCACAGTTATATGTTTTAGACACTTTTGTTCTTTGTCTGATAAAAGGGGCGTGGTTTAATGTGTGCCAAAATTTTGGCACAGTTACTAGCATAAAGTAAAGTAAACTTAAAATTGGTTTAAGGTTAGACTAGACAGCTCTAACCTGCTCCAGATGTGGTGCATTATAAGGCTGTTGAGTCTAACTTTAAATTTTCTTAGTTAGACAATATTGATACATCTTCCCCAATATGTGTGAATTGAATTGCATCGGCATTCCTATAAAAGACAATTAAAAAATAAATTAAATTTACTATCAAACAGTCTTCAACAAAGAAAATGGTTGCACAAGAAAGGTTTACTCTAGGAGGTGTATACAAAAAACAAGCTGTTGGTGATTGGTAACAGACCTCATGATAATTTGCTACACTGTATCAACTGTAAAATTATGCTGTGTATTTTTTACTGTATCTTACTAAAAGTGAAACCGTAAACTTTAATAAATAGACCCAAATGAATTATGTTAAGCAGATGGTAATGTAGATATTAACTTCAAACAATTCATTTTTGTTCACTTCTGCTTTATGTTTTTTCATTCTATCCTCCTGGGGCAAGATCAAGAATTTAGTTGTCAAAATATCAAATTGGTAATGAAAAAGATTATTTTCATTTGATGCAGGAACAGCTTTGATGCTACTTTTGCAGTAAACAAAGCTTATGTTTCTTCCATGGACTTTATAAACCTCTTTTCAATTTCAATATTCAGTTTTAGTATATAGAGATAAATTAAACATACATGCTAAATAGTTTTTTTTTTACATGTTTATAATGAATATCAGCATTGTACTTGTCCCAATGACCATATTCCGTAACCATTTTAGTGTCTAACAAAATTGAAAGACTCTTACTATTTTATATAATAAAATGGGATTCCAGAATACTGTAAGGGGCTCTGGATCAAGAAAATACAGACAAGCAAAGAAAGACAGTGAGCCCTAGTACTAGGCCCCCAACACTGAGCCTGCCTACTTGCAGTTGTCAACGACAACTGGATGGCTGTTCTTACACTGGTAAGGTGAAACACAAAACAAAATACGACAAACACAATAAAGAATGGTCAGCAGAAAAAGGTCAACACCAGAGATTGCAAACAAGGTACAGAGAGGGCAGGCAAGAAATGGAGGTTAAGAAGGCGGAAACAGAGGTCAGAAATCCAAGGAAACAAACAGGTAACAAAACACCAGCTCAAGTACAAAAGACTATTGTAAGCACCATCTCAGAGCACAAATGGTCTACTTAAGGGAATTCATTGTTCCGATCCAGGACGTGATTGGACCGACCCTCTGAAATCCAGATCATGCAGAACACAGAACGGCAGGAAGAAAGATGAGTGGTGAAGGCAGCTGTCAAACACTACTCAGAAAAAGGAAAGATAGAGACTCAAAAACAGCCTCACTGAAATATCAATTTATACCAAATTGAAGGAAAAATATTTCAATAAAATTTAACTTTTAATTGGTATACATTAAAACAATTTCCAAAAGAAACACCACACTACACAATCCAAACTGTCTGCCACACAGCAGTAGGGGTAGCAGAAAAAAACAGACAGGTATGGTGGAAACCTGTCAATTACCACTACAGGCAGCACAGGAATTTAACCGAGACTAGAGATTAGACTAAGATCTGAACAGGCACGGTCATAACAAATACTTTGTTTAGTGTCAGATTGATGTGTATATACTATATCAGCAATTTATAAATAATGATTGCACTAAACGTAATCCTTTCAGGGTGTATAAATACCTCATTTCAAGCTCTATTGCAAGTAACCACCAGATAACCATGAAAAATATTATATTTAGATTTATGCAACATTAGGACAATGAGCAAACATAGGGCAATATGTATGAAAACTAGCGCATACTAGACAGTCGTACTTCTCAATAGGTTAGTGTAGCATTTGTCAGTATGTATGAAAGTGTCTCACAGCACTTTGTAAATGTGTTCCACTGGGAGGCAAAAACATGCGCCAAAATATGTGCCAAAATTTGTACGACATTTTTGTGTCACATTCTATCAAGACATTGATAATTATATCTAACCTTATGAATGTGGCACGACATGCCCCATTAGAACTGACACATACAAAACTTGCAAGGGTGTTGAATGTACACCAGTTTTTAGTGAAAGACTGTTTAAAAAGCAAGTCAGACAGGCGCAACAACTTTTTTTTGGTGCAAATCACACTAGATAACTGGGCAGCCCTATTCATACATGTCGCCAATAGTCTTACTTGGACTACATATCCTATATCTCCTGATCACCCATTCTTTATGTGCCAGATACAAAAATCACAGTCTACTATGCTTTTGTGTCTGGCACAAAAAGGATGTAGGTTCCGTAAACAGAACCAACATAGTGTTTGCTCTTGTTTTTTGAGGCTCCACTGTGGCAAATGGTGTCCCATCAGATATTTGCAATGGAGCCAAAGAATAGCTGTAAACAAACCCTTAGATATGAGGCAAGTTCTTATTTATTTGGTAAATATGATATATTTCTGAAAAAAATTGTGTATCTATAGTATATACATGTAATTAATTTCTTTTATTAAATGAAAAGCTACTTTTTGTCCAAAAACATATGGTCACATGGTGGAATTTTGGCACTAACAGATTCAGCAGTGAATCATCACCCAGAATCAGCACCCAAAGCTGCAGTGAACGTACCACCTGAACTTCTAAATGAGACATTTTCAAAATTTGCAAAGTAACAAAACATATATTTGATCTTATGTACACTAACTGAAAAAAATACTTACCAAGAAGGAGATCTTGAAATAAAATGAAACTTTATATGTGTGAAAGTAATTATTTGGAACTAGTGGCACGCCCCAGTAAAGGTAGGATTTTAAAGCTCAACAAAAGGCTTTCATGTTTGAACCTGAGCGTTGTTGGATCCCAAACAGACCCTAGATTTGTCACCAAAGATTATATGGTTCCTGTCCATTGCAGTTCAAGATTTCCAAGAATCACTTGGAAATGGACTGGGTACAGACAGTGTAATAAAGATGCCACCTGTGTCTGGATGGTAGACACACACCTACTAGTCCTAACAAGTTAGTCAGAATGGTGGGCCATTCATGGAAACAGTCACCCTCACATCAATCCACTGATGTGCTCCCTCTCAAAATTTGTTAACTGGTCAGAATTTCTTTAAGATCATCATAGAGGCATGTCTAACAGTCAACAATATCTTACCAAAAGGTGCACTATCCAAAAGTAGCCTTTTAGAGCTATTTTAAAGGGCAGTGAGGAAAACACTTTTGCACACTTTTGTGGAAAGATCAAGGACAACATCTATATATTCGCCTTTGCCATTTTTTTACTGTATATTGCCAGTTCTATAGATGTATTAATAGGCAAATGGCCAAACTTGGAGCAATGTGAGCCTGTTGACACATTTTAATGCGTCAGACTTTGGTGCGAAACTGCCACACAAAGTCTGTTGCACAACACTCTGTGCTCCAATTTTGAGTGTTATGCACCAAAAATGTTTGGCGCGTAAAAATTTTATTCATAATTAGTGTTGAGCGATTACGTTGACCATCGACAGCGGTCGATGGTCGATAGTCGACCATCATCGACAAGATAGTCGATAGTGAGTGGTCGATTATGAGCGATGACCTTTTAAAGTCTAGGGGAGAGCAACAACACCTTCTTTCTTAACCCAAACAGGGCTGGAGAAGGCTGGAAATTAACAACCACAACAGTCAAATGGATACGGGGCTACATCTTAGGCAACACACTTGGGTTATAAAAGCCACAGAAAAAAAAAAATCACAAAACCATTCACTATCCCTGTCTTGTACCACAAAATGACCCAAACCTGCATCACCCACAAATTAAAAAGTGCCAGAAGGCAGTATTGATTTGAACCATCATTTTTACTTGGAACTGGACATTGAATATCCCTGTCCTGGAACGCAGCATGAGCCCCAAAAACCCGCATGACCCCCAGATTTAAAAGTTTCCGTAAAAAAGGATCTTTCAACCACCATTTTAGTTGAACTGTGACATTAACTATATCTGTCCTGTACCGCAGTATGACCATTAAAACCTGTCTGACCCACAGATTAAAAGTGCCGGGAAAAGGAGTCTTTTCAACCACCATTTTAGTTGAACTGGACATTGACTATACCTGTCCTGGCCACAGCATGAGCCCCAAACCAGCAAGACCCCAGAATAAAAAGTGCTTGAAAAACGAGTCTTTCAACCCCCATTTTAGTTGAAATGGACATTGCTATCCCTGTCCTGGGCCACAGGGATGAGCCCCAAACCTTTCATGGACCCCAGATTAAAAAGTTTCCGGAAAAAAAAGGGGTCTTTCAACCCCATTTTAGTTTCACTGGACATATACTGTCCCTGTCCTGGGTACCGCTTGCCCCTCTGTAGGGAGGGGCCGGGCCCAAATTTGAGCTTCACTTGGAAATACGGGTTTGGTTAAACGCTCCTTTTCCACCCAGGAGCCCTTTTTTTTGCATTCTTTTTCTCTTTTTTCCCTCAACGGTGTGGAAAAATTTTGCCCTTCTTACTTTGTTCCCCTTTTAAGTAGTTTAATTCTAAAAAACACATTTTTAAAAAAGGATGGAATCCCCCCAGTCTTTTTTTTCTCTTTTTTAATTTTATTAAATGGGGTTTCTCAATACAGGGATTGTTTTAGCTATGTTAAAGATAATGCTGCAGGTTGCATTAACCATGAAAAACCCGATTGGCGACGCGGGTTCGTTACTGAAATTCACGGGGCCCTGACCCAGGGGAGGGACAGCCTGACGGCCCCGGGCAACGACGATCGCTGGCATGGGGGTTTTTTGTCCCCAAAAGCATTTGGAAGGACACCTTCCTGGGTACCTCAACCCCCAAATTTTCCTCCCCCCCTTTTTGGCTCGCTTCCCAAACCTGAAATTTCGCTCCAGGGTTTCCAAGAAATAAAAAAAATTAGAGAATGTATGGAAGATTTTTTGGGGAAATTTCTCTTTTTTAAAATTTGCCGGCAAACCCACAGTTTTTTTTTCCCCAAACCCCTCAAATCAAAAAAAAAATTTGCTGATTCAAATAAAAACTGAAAAGGGAATTTAAACCCCAACAAACCCGGGCCCCTGCGCCAAAGTGAAAAAACACTTATCTAAAAATTGAAAATTCGGAAAAAAACAAGGTATTTTTGGCCCCATAAATTCACCTGTAGGGGAAAAAATAAAATTGCTGTATTCAAATTTAATTTCCAAGTTCCCCCTTCAATGAACAAAAGCTGTAGTGCCCAAAAGTAAAAAAACCACGTATCTGTTAGGTTTTCGTATAATAAAAAGATTTTATTTGGCCCCTTTTCAATTCACCTGGGGGTGACTATAAAATTGCTGGATTAAAATTTTAAAACCCAAAGGGGGAAATATCAAACAAAGGGGGGAAATGGGCAAAATTGAAAAAAAAACACCAAATCTAAAATTTAACGGGATAATAAATTTTTGGTTTTTTTGGGCACCAAACAAAAAACCCTGCATTTTTACTAGAAAAGATGCTAGATATACAAGTTTTAAAACCGGGAAAATTTTTCCCAAATAAAAAAACCTTTTTAAAAATAAAGCAATTGCAGTCCCAATGTCCACATTTAAGTTTTTGGTGAACTTTATCCAGAAATTCATTATAAAGTTTTTCTGTGTTCCCCAGGGGCCCCCCCCCCCTTTCCACCCCCTTTGTGTTTTTTAGTGGTAAGTGCTCCTTTAAAATTCTCCCCTTTAACTACAAAAAAAACTTCCAATCCCCTAATCAACAAAAAATTGAAAGGGAATAAACAGCTAATATTAGAATTTTTCTCTGTGAAAAAATTAGAAAAATTTTCGCGGGAGCGGGGTTTGGACACAAGCAAGCGCACGGCCTTCTGCTCTAAAGGACGCGGGAAAGAAAAACCGGGGCTAAAAACGGGAAACGTTTGTTCTAGAAAAAACAGGTCAAGGGTGATTTTTTCCCCCACCCAAATCGCAACCATACAAAACCCCAGTCAGGGAACGGCCCGAAAACACACGGGGGCCTCCACCCCTTCTAAATTCTGAAAGGGCTTTTTTTGGGGGGCCCCCCCAAAATGACGGGAAGGGCGCCGAAAATGGCGTGACTTAAAAATTGGGGGAAAATTTGCAAAAATTTTTTTTAACCTAAATTTCGCATGATCTAAAAATTTCATCAACATAAAAACTGTGCCGATTTCAATTTTTGCGATAAATAATGGGCTAAACCACAATTCAAAATTGTCTTTTTAAAAAAAAAACTCTATTTTGGGGAGTTAAAACTAAATTTTGTCACGCGAAGTTACAAAAATGGTGGAAAGGGAAAAATTTCCATAGAGGGTAAACCTCAGTGAATCTTTTAAATATAACGCATGTTTGAGCAACCCCAACATTTCGGGTCTGGGTGCATTATTTTTTTTTGTTGTAAATGAGTGGGGTTTTTGAACTTTTTAGGGCGACATGTTTTGAATCTCCCCAAAAGTGGGGAAGGCGCATGTTTTCCGCCATTTTTCCGGGGGAAAAAAAAAAAAAATTTGCCCCTTAAATGAAAGTGGGTTTCCCGGGAGGTGCCCCCCATACAAAAACGGTGTAAAAGCCGGGCCGCTCCTCGCCAGTGTGGGGGGGCCGCGGGTTGGGGGAAATTTTAAGGCGCGGGTTTGTTGGGCCCGGCGCCTAAGTTTTCCCGCCCAAAGGTAGTGGGGAAAATTAAAAAAAGCCGTGAAAAGCCCTTGCCGGGGGCATGGGGCCAGTGTGGGGGGGGCGCAGGGGCGGGGACTTAGGCCAGTGGGGGAAACCTGCCCCCTTTTTAATATTCGCCCGCCCAGGATTTGCCCCAAAATACATCCCGGTTAAAAAAGTTTCCCCGCGCGCCTCGCCCAGGGGTGGGGGGGGCCGCAGGTGGGGCCTTGGGGCCGGGAAGGGGACGCCCCTAACATGTATTCCGATTCGAAAAACAGGCGGGAAAAAACAGCGGGGAAAATCATTAAAGATGCCCGGGCGGAAATGGATAAAAAACAAAAAATCGCCTTTTTTTAAGGTGTAAAACATTCTCTGAAAAAAAGCCAAACCAAACTAAAAAAATACATAAAAAAAATTTTTAAAAACCCTTTTTCCCAAAAATAAAAGAACCCCCCCTACATGGGGGGGAATTTGGATTTTGGGAAAATTCCCCCGGGGGAAATACAGTAAATTTTCCCAAAATTTCTGTAATTTAAAGGGGGGGGGCCCGGGGCCAAACCAAATTGGCGGGGCCAAAGAAACGGGGCCAAAAAAGAAAATAGGAAAAAAGCGACAGGGCCCCATTATAACCAAAAGGGTGAAAAAGTTATTTAAACAAAATAAAATTTTAAAAAGGGGGCGGGAAAATTCAAAATACGGGTAAAAATCCCGGGGAAAAGACTGATTGGTTGAAGTGGCGGGGCCTTGGCTATCCCCGGCCAAATCGGGAGCGGGGGAGCAACTTTTTTCCCCATTGTACCCCTATGGCCAAAATCGGGGGAAATGAAAATCTCGGTTTCTCAGCGCCGTGGGGCATGGGAGTATGATTAAAAAAAATCTTTTTATTAAAGTGTAAAAAAATGATTTTGAAAAAAGAGCTTAAACCCCTTCTAAAAACATACAAATAAAAATCACTAACAACGCGTTTGTCCCCGAGCCCCGGGCCCAAAAACATCAGGAATTGGGATATTCGAAATTCCCGGAAAAAATACAGAAATTCAAATTCTTTAACCCCTTTCTCTTTGGTTGGCAAAAACCCAAACCCAAATTTTCAGAATGGGAAAACCCAACGGGGAAACCCCAATAAACCCTTATGGAGAAGTAGGGGCCCAATCAAATTAAAAGGTGGGACAGTTAAAAATACAGAAAAAAAGGGAAAGAAAAGAGCTGTTTGGGTTTGAAGTAGCAGGGGCTTGGCTCCCCCGGGCCAATCAACCCCGCAGCTATTTGGGTCCATTTTTTGTCAATAGGAATGGGGGGCAAAAAAAACTTGGCTCTTAGTCCCGGGTTTTGGCTTTGGGGAGTATGTTGAAAAAAAAAATTTTTTTATTAGGTGTAAAAATTTATCTAAAAAAGGGAAGTGAAACCTTCTATAAAAAATAAATCAATAAAAATCCCTAAAAATGCGTTTGTCCCCGAGCCCGGGCGCTACATCGGGAAAATTTGGAAAAATTGGGCCCGGGAAAATACAGAAATTTTCAAATTTTTTAAAGCTCTTTTTCTTTGCGGCAAAAACCCAAACCCAAATTTCGAATAGAAGCGCATGCCCCATTTTTAAGCTAGGGAGAACTTTGGACCAATCAAATGAAAAGGATGGAATTTTAAAAATACAGTAAAAAAGGCAAAAAAAGAGCTGATTGGTTAAACCCCAGGCGGCAGAATAAAAATCCACCAATCATTTTGTAGGGGGTCTATTTTGAATGGAGAAGAAGGGCCGATAGAAGGGCGCCAAAAAAGTTATTACTGTCTATGGGAAAATTTCTGAACTTTTGTTTGGGTTTGGGGGGGAAGATGGGCTCGCCCTTGCAAACCAAATCACAGCTGAGCTACTTATTCTTAGAGTTTTTTTAGGGGGAAAAGAAATTTCCGAGCGGGGCTATTTTGTGTTTTGGCTAAGTTAAAAGAGGCGCGGTTTTTTGGACCAAGGGGAAAGGGAGCGATGTTTTAATGGGTTTTTTTAATGAATCTGTAAATAAATTTTACGTCCCCGGGAAATAAAATGAAAGACCCCGGGAATTGGGTACCAAAATTCTATTTAAAAAAAAACAATAAAAAAGGGGGGTTAACAAAAAAAAATTTTAATTTCAAAAATTTTCATTTTTTTTTTTTTTTTCGTTACCCAATTTTTAATAGTATGGGTTTTTAAGGGGAAAATAAAGAAAAAAAAAAAAAATTTTATTAAATTAAAAAATTTTTCTTTTCTTTTCCCCCCTTTATTATTGTTCATTTTATATAAAAGTTTGGTACAACTTCGGGAGTCTTTTTCATTTATTTCGGGAACGTACAGTTTTATTACAGATTCATTAAAAAAACCCCAATAAGACATCGCTCGTTTCCCCCATTGGTAAAAAATAACCGGGG
Organism: Phyllomedusa bahiana; assembly: GCA_025379985.1. Classification (NCBI taxonomy): domain Eukaryota; kingdom Metazoa; phylum Chordata; class Amphibia; order Anura; family Hylidae; genus Phyllomedusa; species Phyllomedusa bahiana. The sequence goes on along the minus strand of JAODAL010043397.1, from coordinate 3,552 downwards.
CCTTTTTTAAACTTACCCAAATCAAAAACCCGAGTGCTCTGCATTTTTTTTTTCCCCATAGAACTCTATGAAAAGGGGTTAGCTCAGCACTGTTGGGGCAAAGGCGGAAATGGCCCCTTTTTCCCCCAAACCAATCACAGTACGAGAATATTTCCCATAGAAGTAATAACTTTAGGGCCCCCCTTCTATCGCCCCCTTTCTTTCTCCTTTTGAAAAATTTAAATCCCATACTTATGATTGGTAGATTAAAATTTTCCCGCCGGGGTTTCAAAAAATCAGCTCTTTTCTCCCTTTTTTACTGTATTTTAAAACTGTCCCCCTTTTTTTTTTTGGGAATTGGTCCTACTTCCCCAATAGTTTTATAATGGGTCCTTTTGGGCCCAAATTTTTTTGTTTGGGTTGGTTTCTCCCGGGCCAAGGGAAAGAGCTTAAAAAATTTTAAATTACTTGTTTTTTCCCGGGGAAATTTTTCTCAAATTTTCCCAATTTCCTGATGTAGCGCCGTTCCGTGACAAAAAAATTGTTAGGGATTTGTTTGTTTTATTTTTTTATAAAAAAGGTTTTTCAGCTTTTTTTCAGATAATGTTTTACACCTAATAAAAATGATTTTTTTATATACCCTTTTCCCGGCACGGCGCTGAGAGACAAATTTCTTTGCCCCGATCTCCCCTCGATTTAAAAATGGGACAATTAGCTCGCGCTCTGATTGGCTGTGAAAACCAAGCCCCCGCTACTAAACCAATCAGCTCTTTTCTCCCTTTTTTTCTTATTTTAAAACTGTCCCCCCTTTAAAAATTTGATTGGTAAATTATTTTCTCCATAGGTTTTAGGGGTCACTTTTCCCTCCTTTTCCCGGGATTGGCGGGTTTATGCCAACCAATGAGAATAGTTAAAAAATTTTGTATTAGTTTTTCCCGGAAAATTCTCTATTTTCCCAATTCCCGATGAAAAGCCCCGGGTTTTCTGGGCGACAAACCGTTGTTAGGGTTTGGGATTTTTTTTAATGTTTATAAAAGGGTTTTCAGCTTTTTTTCAGATAATTTTTTAAACACCAAAAAAAAATTGTTTTTTTTATCATACTCCTTTGCCGCAGGGCCGAGACCCAAAGATTTCATTGCCCCGATCCCCTCCATCGACTCCCCAAGGGGGAAAAATTAGCTGGGCGCTTAAATTTGGCTGTGATAGCCAACCCCCGCTAGCTAAACCCAATCAGCTTTTTTCCCTGCATTTTTACTGTATTTTTGAACTGTCCCCCCTTTTTAAATTTTGATTGGTAAATTTTTCTTTTTTAGGTTAAAATTTGGTCCCTGTTGCCCCTTTTCGATTGGGACAAGTTTTCCCAATCCCCCGTTTGCCCCAACCAATAAATCTTTTTCCCTTTTTACTGTTTTTTAAACTGCCCTCCCCTTTTGAATTTGTTTGGGTTTCAATATTTCTCCATGGGTTTTTTTAAAATGGGTCACTGTCGCCCCTTTTCTGTTTGGCTGGTTTTATCCCGGATTTAAGAAAATTAGTTTAAAAGAATTTAAAATTACTGTTTTTCCCCCCGCAATTTCTACGATCCAAAATTCCTTAGTTGCGCCTTCTTTTTTTTTGGGAAAAATTTTTTTTTTTTTTTTTTTTTTAAATTAAAGGTTTGAGTGTTTTTCCCCTGAAAATTGTTTTACCCCCTAATAAAACGTTTTTTTTTTTTGGAAATTTTTTTACCCGCCGCACGACGCAAAGACCCGGGATTTCTTTTGCGATCTTTATATGTTTCCTCTCATGTTACGTTTTAAGTTTTGGGGGCGATTTTTATCACAAATTTGGAAAGGGCAATTTTTAAATGGTGATCAAAATTTTTTAGATCATGGGGGGAAATTAAGGCTAAAATATGTCCCATCATCTTTTAAAAGATCGCCCCATTTTGGGCCGCTTCCTGAAAATTTTGGCGGCCAGCAAATCAATTACAGAAAGAGAAAGGGTGAGATTTTGTGTGCAAAGCCCATGATTTGGGGATGTGTGTGGTTGCGATTGGCTGGAAAAATCAAAATGACCCCGTTTTACATAGAACAGCGTTTCCTGTTTAGCCTCATTTTGTCTCTCAGCGTCTCATAGGAGAAAGGAGTGCGTCTCCCTGGGGCCCAAAACAGTCAGCAAAATTTTTCCCTATTTCTGCACAGAAAAACCTCTTATTTTAGCTGTGTTTTTTTAAAATTTTAGTTAGTTATAGATTGGAAGTTTTTATGAAAAAAAGGTAGAGAATTTTAAAGGAGCTTCAAACCGCTGTAAAGTCTCGGGGAGAGGGGGGGGGGGGGGGGGGGCCCCCGGGGAAGCAAACCCACAGACAAGCTCTATAAAGAACACTGGATAAATTTCCCACCAAGACTTATGTAAACATTCCCACTGCAAATATTTTTAAATTTTTAAAAACAGTTTGCTATTAAAAAATTTTTCCCTGGATATTGGGCAGCCTGAACTTATATTAGGATACACATCATTTCTAGTAATGTAGGTCCCCAGTGTTGGGTGCAAAACTCCACTTTGTTATCAGTATACATTTCAGAGAGGTGTTCATTTTCAATTTTACCCATTCCACCTTTGTTCATATATCCACCTTGCACTTAAATCTGAAAACAGCAATTTTATAGTCACCACAGGTGAATAGTGTTGAGCGATTGCGTTGGCTATCGAGATCGATCGATAGTCGATAGTCGGCCGCTATCGATAAGGTTTTTTCGATTTGTGAGCATCGATTATGCGCGAGACCATTAAGTCTATGGGAGACAACACACCTTCATTATTACACCCAAACAAGGCTGGGGAAGCTGAAATTAACATCCACAACAGTCAAATGGATAGTGCTACTTTTTAGGAACACACTTAGGTTTATAAAAGTCACAGAAAAAAAGTCACAGACCATTTACTATCCCTGTCTTGTACCACAGCCTGACCCTTTAAAACCCGCATCAAACCCACAAATTAAAAAGTGACAGAAAGGCAGTATGATTTGGAACCATCATGTTACTTGAACCCGGACATTGAATATCCCTGTCCTGGAACGCGCATGAGCCCCAAACCTGCATGACCCCCACATTTAAAAAGTGCCGGAAAAAGGAGTCTTTCAACCACCATTTAGTTGAACTGGACATTGACTATACCTGTCCTGGGCCACAGCATGAGCCCCCAAACCTGCTTGACCCCCACATTTAAAAATTGCCGGAAAAAAAAGGGGTCTTTCAACACATTTTGTTTCACTGGACATTGACTATACCTGTCCCGGGCCACAGCATGAGCCCCCAAAACCCGCATGACCCCCACATTTAAAAAATGCCGGAAAAAGGAGTCTTTCAACCACCATTTTAGTTGAAACTGGGGCATTTGGGCTATACCTGTCCTGAGCCACAGCATGAGCCCCCAAAAATGCATGACCCCCACATTTAAAAAGTGCGGAAAAGGGTCTTTCAAACCCCCATTTTTGTTGAACTGGACATTGAAACCTGTCCTGGGCCACAGCATCCCCCAAACCTGCATGACCCCCACTTTAAAAAATGCCGGAAAAAGGAGTTTTCA
>JAODAL010043396.1:0-33877 GCA_025379985.1 Phyllomedusa bahiana | reverse complement strand
ATCAATTTGTTCTGGTAGATTTTCTCCATGTATCGGTGGATTATTTAGTGACTGTTATTTAGGGGTATTACACTGTCATACGTAGGGGAGCGATTTTGAAAAAGCAGATTTGTCATTGTGCAATGACTGCTGAGGAGATGGGCAGGATCTATGCGGAATGTGCAGAAAATTAGTGACAGGATCTGGTGCAGGGGCGAGAGGGAATTAGTGTGGGGGGTTTCCAATTTTTTTGGGGTGCACGGGGGGGGGGGGGAGGCGCCATTGGCTGTACTTGCCTAGGGCACCAAAATGCCTTGTCCTGGCCCTGGGTGAAACCTTCAAGAAGTTGCTGCATTCTGTATTCAACACCATTCATTTATCTCATCTAGGGGTGTATTGTGCATTTTGGGTGCACAGGTGTTCATTGGGCCATGAAAATGAGGGGAAAAATGCAGTTTTGCCACTGTTTTTTGGGCTTAATTTTTACAGCGTTCGTCATATGGGATAAATGACAGGATATCTTTTAGAGATGGGCGAATCTCAAAAATTCGATTCGCCGACTTCACCGAATTTCCCGACAAAATTATTTTTGTCCCGAATTAATTTGGGATGAAGCGCTTTAAAAAACAGCTATTTCCTTGCTGCAGCGAACCTATAGGGTGCTGTAGAACATTGTGCCATGCTTAAATATGCAGAGGGAGCTTGGTTTGGTCTTCATACAATACTTTGTTTTAGTATGACACGCACATGATTGCCGCCGCCGCCGCTATTAGAATCGCTTCACTCTTCAATTCCCTGGGCACTTACAGGGCCAAAATTAATGAAAAAACTGAAGCAGGAATGCAGCCTGATAAAGTCATGGCAGCACCAGCTGGATATAAACAAGCTGAGGGCTAAGATCCTACAATAGTGTCAAAGAACACAATAGTAGGTTCCTGGAGCCGCCACAGGTTGCACCACAGTAAGGGGATGTCACAGCAGAGGTCACCCTGTGAGGCCAAAGCTTCAGGTGTCATCTAGCGGCCATGTGTTGACCACAAACTAGGTCATACACTTTCTTCAAGATGACATCTGACAAAGCCAACCAAGAGTCGATGGGTTTTTCAGACACAACCCTTAGTTGTCATGGCCCGTTAGCATGTGAGGGGCCCTCACCTGTCCTCAACCCACCTCTGTCCCATTTGCTTCCCACCCCAGAGAAAATACTATGTGCTGCGCCACTATACAGTGAGGATGAACTATTTGAGGACAGTGCGCAGCAAAGAGGTGGGGAAGACATCCGCTGCTTCAGGACTACGGGATGAATAACGTCATTCCACTGCTTCATGTTGTCACGGACAGCAGTAGTGGATCCACTGGACCACCGCAAGCAATGGCAATAGCCACGCCAGGGAGCGGACTCTAAGTAGGTCCCGGTTCTCACCCGAGCCCGACGCAAAGCGGGATGGACTTGCTGCGGTGGAAGTCTACCAGGTCACTACCCCTGACATGACTTGCTTGCGGTGGCAGCCGAGGTGTAGCGTGGTGCAAAATCGTAAGAAAAACTCAGAAGTGGGGACAGGCGGTAAGGTCAGGACAGGCGGCAATGGTTCGTGGTCAAGGGATGAAGGCAAGAGGTAGGGTTTACATGGTTATGAAAAGCGAGGTTAAAGGAAAACCCTTTTTTCCCTATGGGGCTTAAAGATTATTTTATTTTTTTTTATATTTGGAGGGGGTTGTGTGAGGAGTTTTTTCCATTAAAAAATGCACTAAAAAATTTTCCAAAACTTTCAAAATCGGGGACACCTGATACAAGTTCAGAAAACCTTTCCTTTTTAAACCTGTTTTATTTTTTCTTGAACAAAATCGTTTTTTCAACTTGATTTTTTGCCCCTAAAATTTGTCGGGTGTAATTTTTTCCCCCTTTTAAAACAGGGGGGGCCCTTCCAGAAGGACTTGTTTTTTTTCCCTTTCTTTTAAGTTGGACATGGGGTTTCCATTCTTCATTCTGAAAAAGTTCACCCCAAAGCCAGTTTTCCCATTTGCTTTTGCTTATCTTTTTTTCTGTCCCATTCTATTTTTGGGGCTAAAATTTCCATAAAACAATGGCACAGAATGAAAAATAAGCCCCCAAAAACTTCCCTGTATTTTATGGTCCCCTTTTTAAGTTCAATTTCCCCTTATGCTAATTTGAACAAACTGGGAAACGCAGAAATGGATTCAAAACCCCAAACATTTATACTTCATGGTTTTTGATCTTTCACTGCTGTCCTTTCCCCAATTTATTTTTGGTACGCAGAGGCTGCCCCTCGCCAAAAAGCCTCCATGCCCCCTCTCCACATCAATACTGCAAGAAGCAGGGGGTGTTGTCCCCAAATCTTTGTTTTCCAAGTAGCTGTGGGCGTCCTCAAATTTTTCATCCTCGCTGGGATAGTGGCGCTGAGTCCAGACCACATAATATTTCTGTGGGTGCGTGACCTGAAGGGACAGAGGCAGGGTTTAGGACAGGTGAGGGGCACTGACCCCGTTCCCCGGGGCCCTGGGCCAAAATAAAGGGGTTTTGTCTGTCGAACCCCTGACTTTGGCTTTGGGGTTTTTTTAGATGTTATCTGGGATTTAGGGGTTTATGACCTAGTCAACCAATCAAAAACCGTTGGGTTGCTGGGTAAAAAAAAAGCCGTACATGGGCAACCCGCAGTTCTGGCCTCACCGAAATCACCCTGCTGCTAGTTTCCCCCTTTCTGTGCAGCGAACCCGTGGGTGCTCCCGGAATGTTTTTTGCCATGCCACTCGCATTTTGATGAGCTGCCCCCCCGGGGGTGACATTTTGTTTGTTCAAAAATTTACCCGACTTGGGGTTTTAAAGGGAAAATATCTGTATATGATAAATACACACCCCGTAATTTGGAAACCCAGATGAACCCACTAACCCGGCTTTGGGGAAACCCCTTTGGTTTTTAAAATTTACCCCACAAATGACCAAAGGAAAAAAGTATCGTATGTGGCATTTTAAAAAACTGTGTTTATTACTTTAATATAAAAACACAAACACCCTTAATTTTTAAACCCCTTTAAAAATAAAATTTCGCTCAAGGGAAAACACCAAAGGGAAAAATTAACTGGTATTTGGCGTGTTTAAAAAAGCCTGTATTTTACTGAATACAAAACACAAAAAAGGCTTTTAAAAAACCCCTTTGGGATATAAATTGCGCTACAGAAATCACCAGGAAAAAATTAACTGGTATGTGGCTTGTAAAAACGCCAAATTTTAGTATTGGTTATCCTTGATATAAAGCAAAAAAAGAAAAACAGGTTTTAATATATACCCTAAATTGGATAAAAAATTGCGCTACAGAAATCACCAGGAAAAAATTAACTGGTGTTTGGCGTGTAAAAACGCTGTGTATTTTACTGAATACAAAAGCACAAACAGGCTTAGATAAGACTTGGATATTCCATGCGCTCCAGAGCTGACCAGATGGTATTAAAATGTATATGGAGCAGAATTAGAGCCACCCTGGACTTGAATTACAATACCCCACAAACGGAATCAAAATGATAACGGAAGAAGAACAATTTCTGATAAAAGCACCCCTCCCCCAAAATCACTGTTAAAAACAAATTTCTTTTGTGTGAGATCTCTGCAGCAGCAGCTGCAGCAGTGGCACAGCGAGAGCAGTGTGAGCAGCCAGCATGGCGTCCAGACTTATATAGTGCTGTGACGTCACAGAATCCCGCCGGTCTCTGATTGGCTTCATCTCTGCACATGTCATTGAGGGTGTTCCTTTCTTCCTCCCAGAGTTCTTTGCCCCATGTAACGCATGTGCTTGCGGCCATTTTAGCAATTAAAAACACACTTTCGTTCCCGCGAATTACCCCAGACTTCTATTTCGTGCAAAACCGAAGTTTTCCTGAAATTCTAAACGAAGTCCACTTCGTTAGAATCAATTCGCCCATCTCTAATAACTTTACATTGTGGTTCGGTACAATTGCAATTATAGATATTAGTTTACTTTTATGTTGTCATAGTCTGACAGCCATAACTTTTTTTATTGTTCTGCATACGGAACTGGTTATGGGCTTGTTTTTGCGGGATGAGTTGATGTTTTTATAGGTACCATTATGAGGTGCATATGACGCTTTGATCACTTTTTATTAAGGTTTTTGTGAGGCATTTTGAACAAAATGCAGCAATCCTGGTAGGGTTTTTTATTTTCATATTTTACAGCGGTCGGTATAAATGACATCCTATCTTTACTCAGCAGGTCGATATGATTACAGAGATACCCAATCTGTATATTTTTTTATGTTTTACTGCTTTTACACAATAAAAACACTTGTTCAAAATGAAAGCACGTTTTTGCATCGCTATATTCTGAGAGCCATAACTTTTTTTATTTTTCTGTTTACAGAGCTGTGTAGGGGCTTGTTTTTTGCAGGATGAACTGATGTTTTAAATGCCACCACTTTGGTGTTGATATGAGTTTTTGATGACTTTTTATTTCATTTTATATGCTGCGGGATGAACAAAAATCGCAATTCTGTGAATGCTTTTTTTGGTCTTTTTTACAGATGCACCGTAAGGGTTAATTAAAATTAAAAATTAAAAGTGTGGGTCGTTAAGCATGCATTGATACCAAATATTGGTACTTTATTTATTTTTTTTATTTTTTGGAGCGATTGGCGTTTGTAGAGGGGAAAAGGGCGGTGTATGTGTTTTTATTTTATTTTTTGTGTTTGTGTTTTACTTCTTTACACTTTTTTTTATAACTTTTTCATACTTTTTCCACTTTTCCCCAGAGGGGAATTGTGCGAGTGAAATTCAAGTCGCTCAAACAAGTGGAGACCTGCACACAGCATTACTGCTGTGTACTGGTCTCCATGGTGACTGTCATTCAACATGCCCACAATGCATTGTGGGCATGGTGACGTCCCCTGACGACCCAGATGCTTTCAGAAAGCATCCGGATGGTCTGGTAAGGAGACTAGCGAGCGCCTGCCTGCGCTCTCCTGCCTGCAGCTTCGATGTCGCGACATCGAAGGTTTAATCACCCGTGGCTGGAGCTCACTCCGGTCATGGAGGATGCAGCATGATGACAGCGGTAATATACCGCTGGTTCCATGCCGCGATCTTGCTAGCTCCGCTTGTGAGCTCGCAAGATCGCCATGACATACTGTACCCATACGTAAATTTGCGGGAACCCCTACCCGACCTTGATGTATGGGTACTTCAAATGTCCTTAAGGGGTATATATATTTATTAACAATCTTACACATGAATTGCACAGTAGAATATCAATCTTTGCAGATAATACTAAGCTCTGTAAAGTAATCCACACATTAGATGATAATTTTTTATTACAAAGGGATCTGGATAAGTTGGAGGCCTGGGCAGAGAAGTGGCAGATGAGGTTTAATGCAGATAAATGCAAGGTTATGCACGTGAGAAGGAAAAATCCATTCCATGATTACATTTTAAACGGAAAAAGGTTGGGAAAAAGTGACATGGAGAAGGACTAGGGAATTTTCTATTACAAACTTCCTTTGTGGGTCTGTTAAGAGACGTCTTTTTCTACAAATAAAGTTGTATATAATGATGTCACGTCCAAGGTGACTAACAAATCATTATCTTGACAGGACATAGTTTGTAAAATATTGACTAAATTGTTGGAGTCTTTAAGATGACTTGGTAACTCCCTTACATATTCCTGTAACACCAGGTAAATATAGTGTGATAAATTACTGGATATACTATTTAACACGGAAATGATAGGTTGACCGGGAAGTAGAGATGGGCGAATTTCTCGGTTTCCCGACAAAAATAAATTCGGTCCGAATTACTTCGGGACGAATCGCGTTAAAAAAAAACTATTTCCAGGCTGCACAGAGCCTGCAGGGTGCTGTAGAACGTTGTGCCATGCTTAAATATGCAGAGGGAGCTTGGTTTGGTCTTCATACAAGTTGTGTTTTAGTATGACACGCAGATAACGCCGCCGCTCTTAGAATCGCCCTTTACTATAAAATTCCCTGGCACTTAAAGGGCAAAACTGACCAAAAAACTGAAGCGGGAATGTTGCCTGATAAAGTCATGCCAGCAAAAGCTGGAAAAAAACAAGCTGAGGGCTCAGGTGGAAACATTAGTGACAGAGCGTGGAGGTGACAGCGGCAGCTACAGCAGCATGAGGTCAGACAGTGGCACAATGCCATTCTGGAGGTGGCAAAACAGTAATAGGCCACAGAGAGGCATAATGACACAGTGTGAAGGTTACGGCAGCAGCCACAGCAGCAGCATGAGGTCAGACAGTGACACAATGACATTTTGGAGGCGGCAAAAACAGGAGTAGGCCACAGAGTGACACAATGACACAGTATGGAGGCACGCAGCAGCAGCAGAGGTCAGGCCGTGGCACAATGACATTCTGGAGGTGGCAAAAACAGGAGTAGGCCACAGAGTGGCACAATGACACAGTGTGGAGGGCACGGCAGCAGCAGCATGATTTCTGGCAGTGGCACAATGACATTCTGGAGGTGGCAAAAACAGGAGTAGGCCACAGAGTGGCACAATGAAGGTGGGAGGCATGGCAGCAGCAGCATGAGGTCAGCAGTGGCACAATGACATTCTGGGGGTGGCAAAAACAGGAGAAAGGCCACAGAGTGGCACAATGAAAGAGTGAGGCACGGCGGGCAGCAGCATGAGGTCAGACAGGCACAATGACATTCTGGAGGTGGCAAAAAAACGGGAGTGGGCCACGATGAGCCGACCAGGGGAGGTGGCAGGCGGTGGGAGGGGGGGGGGGGGGGTGGCCAATGACAGAGAGTGGAGGTGACGGTGGCAACAGCATGAGGTCAGACAGTGACACAATCACATTCTGGAGGTGGCAAAAACTGGAGTAGGCCACAGAGTGGCAGCAGCAACAGCATGAGGTCAGAGTGAGGCACAATAAAATAGAGGGGAGGTGTGAGGCAATACCAGTCCTTGGTAAAGTTTGATGGTGGCATATGGAGAAACATTCAGCAGATTTGTTGAATAAGGCGGGTGGCGGCATCACACTAGTGGATGAGGCAGGTAGTTTGAACCCAGACTCATTTCTCACAGTTTGGGTTTGAGGCGTCATGGCTGATGTAGTCTTGACGCCTAAGGCATTGGTGGTGGAAACCTGGCCGATCCAGCCTGATTCATCTTGACAAGATCAGCCCGTTCCACATTTCCCGTGGACAAGCGGGTTCTCCTTGGGGTAACGATGGCCCCCGCCGCACTGAACACTCGCTCTGATGCCACACTACTGGCCGGGCAGGACAGCTTCTCCACTGCAAACTCGGCAAGTTGCGGCCACACATCCAGTTTGGCTGCCCATAGTCCAGCGGATCTTCTAACTGGGTGGCAGAGTGCTGCCCAAAGTAGGCCACCACCTGTTGGTTCAGGGACTGCCCAGGTCCTGCTGCTGCTGCGCTGCTGGCGACTACCCTCCTCACTAGGGCGGGTGAAGAAAGGCTGCTCATCAGTGACTCCAGATTTAGGTTGCTGCTGATGGAGCTGGTACTGCTCCTACCCCCCCATTTTCCCCCGCAGCCGCGGCAGTAGTATTTTGAGCGCTGGGGGAACCCCCCGGGTTTAGACCTGTCAAGGGAGGGACGATGCCGCACATAGGCAGCGGCCACACGACTACAGAGGATTTCCCTATAGTATCTGAGTTTGTCCTCCCTCTCAATAGCTGGGAAAAAGGCTCCCATTTTGGACCGGTAGCAAGGGTCCAATAGGGTGGAAAGCCAGAAGTTATCCCTCTGCCGGATGCTGACCATTCGGCTGTCACTAGCCAGGCAAATCAGCATGCTGCGGGCCAACTGCAACAGTGACTCCGAGGGACTCCCTGCCTCCATCTCCACTGTATACTGCCACGGTGCTTGCGGGTCATCTGCCTCATCTTCCTCATCTCCATCTACCACCTCCACTGCTCCTGCTCCTCCCTCCTTGTCACCTGGGTAGAAAAAACCACTCATTTCACCAGACAATGCTTCTGCTTTCCAATTTTCTCCTCCTCCTCCATTTTCAGTCCCCACCGGACTCATGTGGCCGCGAGATGTAGTCGCCATATCTCCAGTCCCCTGCCCAGACAGATTTTTCAGCATCTGTTCTAGAACATGAAGCAGTGGAATGACGTTATTCATCCCGTAGTCCTGACGACTAACAAATAACGGGGCCTCCTCAAATGGCCTCAAAAAACGGCAGGTGCCCACGCATAAAGTGCCCATGGGTTTGACATCAAATTTTACACGGGGGAGTACCCTTCCGCCGGGATTAAAATAAAAAAAATTTTTAAATGGCCTTTCTCTGTTCATACAGCCCGGACCAACATTGCAGGCGGGAATTTCGAACGGTGGGAAAACCCCCAAAGACCCGGGGTTTTGTTGGGGTACCCCTTTTCGGGCCGCTTGAAATTTCGGGGAGGGTGTTCCTGCTTTTGAGGAAGGGATGAAGTACATGCAAATTTTTCCGGGCCCCTTTTTTCAGTATCTTCTAAAGGGATCGGGGGAAAACCCTTCGGGAAACCCTTTTTCACCCCCCAAAATTTAAACACATCCCCAAATAAAGGGCACAGGGACCATCCCTCCTGGGTTGAACGGGGGACACCATTTTCCCTTTCCCATTGTCCATCACCAGGGTTTCCATTTCATTTTGGGCGCGGAGAAACCCCACACATTTTTTTCCCCTTGCTGCATGAAGGGGAAAAAAAAAATTTCCCCTTCCCCTGTGTGACTTCGGGGGGGCGGAGGCAAGCCAGGTGTAGAACTGCTTTTACACCCTGTGCCCTACACATGGGGGTATATGGAGCAGTACTTGGGGAGGCAAAATTTTGGTCGGGGTTTGGAGGGGAGGGGGGCAAAACATTGGCGAAAGGACCCGGCATTTCCCGACAACGGGGAAAGGGTCCCCTTTGTCCAAGTTTTGGTGTCCTGGGCAAAAGCACATTCACCCCAAGGGGCCGAAAGGACATGTAATGTGCCCTGAAAAAAAATTACAGCTCCAGAAGCCCGCGCCGCCGTGCACCTGTTAACAAACCGATAAGCTCAAGGACTCCCCCACTTTCTGTTCTACATATTTATGAAGTGCTGGTACTGCCTTTTTGGAAAATAAATTATGGCTTGGAACTCCATCTCGGCTCGGAACAAGCCATTAGTTCTCTAAAATGGGCAGAGTCCACTATTTGGAAAGGGGAGGGACTGCAGTACCAACAATTTGGACAGGAGCACGGTCAGCTGCTGCACCTTAGGATGGTTGGACGCATACTGTTGTCTCTTTGCAATCGCCTCACTGAACGTGCTGTGCGCCATGTAGCGAGGAGCAGGAGCATCTGGACCGGGAGATGATGTCAAAGAGAAACAGCTCCCTTCTGCAGAGGTGGTGGAGCCTTGACTGGCTGTTGCTGCGGCGGCAGGATGCACCACCACATCTGAGCTACGTTTCTCCCAGGCCACCGGATGGTGACGCTGCATGTGTTGACGCAGGGCCGTGGTGCCAACGTTAGCTCCCTGGCCACGCTTCACTTTCTGCCCACAGATTCTACATATACCCATATTCGGCTCCTTCGGTGTCTTAGCAAAAAACTGCCACACAGCCGAGTAGCTGATTTTACCGCCAACGCTCCGCGCTGAGTGACTACTACCGCCGCTGCCTCGCTGAGCCCCTGTGGGCCCCTACTTTCTTGGACCTGCAAGCGGGGTTTTCTACCCTTTGGCCGCTTGGCTTTCCCGACCTCACACTGCTGCTACCCCTTTTGACTCACGACCGCACAACACACTGCTGGCTGCGCCGCTGCCTGACGCGCAAGCTGACGCCCTCTTCTCCTGACGATGATGAAGCCCTTGCTTCATCCGGCTCCCAAGTGTGGTCGGTTTCATCATCATATATTTGTGTTTCATCGTCACTACTGTCCTCAAACACCGTCTTGTGATGCAGAGGCTGACCCCTCACAACATGACCTCTCATGCCACTCTCCACAATCTATACTTGCTGCCTACTGCAAGAAGAGGGGTTATTGGGCCCCCTTTCCTCGCTGCCAAGTAGCTGCTGACTGCCCTCCTCAAAATTGTTCATTTCCCCGCTATAAAAGTGGTGCTGAGCCCAGACCACATAGTAGATCTCTGGCTGAGGGAACCGGATGGGGCAGAGGCGGGGTTTAGACAGGTGAGGGCCGCTGACCCGTTCCCGGGCCATGCCAACTAAGGGTTGTGTCCCGAGTTTCCCACCGACCTCTTGGCCGGGTTGTCAGAAGTCATCTGGGTAGGAAGTGGATGACCTATCAACCAATCAAGAACCCTTGGGTTGCTGAACAACACACGGGCCCTAGATGACAGCGGCAGTTGTGGCCTCACCAAGTCACCCCTGTGCGACGTCCCCTTGCTGTGCTGCGACCTTGGCCTGCTCCAGGAATGTTTGTGCCACTGCCATTTGCAGGTGGAGAGCCTGCCACCTCTCTGTCTGACATACTTTTTTTTCTAAAATGTACAAACACTGTTTGATGAAGATATCTGTATATGATAAATACACACCCTGTATTTGACCCCAAAATGAACCCAGTAACAAGCTTGGGTAACCCTTGGATATAAATTGCGCTCCACAAATGGGGAGGAAAAATTGACTTGTATGTGCCGGTTAAAAACTCTGTGTGTTTTACTGAATATAAAATCACAAACAGGCTTAATTAACCTTCGGATATGAATTATGCTACAGAATTTCTTCTGTGGCGGTGAAAAACAAACTTTCTTTTACTGAGTACAATGGTGTGTATTTTACGCTACACAACAAGAGGAAAACTTGTAATTAACCTTCGGTTATGAATTATGCTACAGGAAAATTGTATTTTTTGCCGGTGAAAAAGACGGTTTCTTTTAGTCACCACAGCAGCAGAACAACGCTTAATTAACCCCTGTATGTAAATTGCCAAAAAGAATTGAGTACCCAAAAATGAAGTGGTATTTTTATTTTAAAAACGCTGTTTCTTTAAATGAATGCAACAGGAACAGTCTTTAGATAACCCTTGGATATTCAGTGTGCTGTGAGCAATAGCATTAAAATGTATATGCAGCTGCACTGGACGCACACTGGACTTCAGATCCAATACCCCTCAAAATCAGAAATAGAACGTTAAGAGAAGCTTTTCTCTGAACAAGCGGGGGACACCCCCAAAAATCGCTGTATAGAAATGGTAATTTTTTAGCGATTATTATGACAAAGTTGAAATGGGGAAAGGGTTTATGTACGTTGTTGGGTTTTTTTAGATCACCGAAAAAAATTTAAAGGTTAAAATCTGTTCATAATCTTTTAAATATCCCCCCAAATTTGGGCGTTTCCCTGCTTTTTTGGCGGACAGCAAAAATAGCTTAAAAGAATTTAGGGAGGGGGATAATTGTTTGCGACGTCTTGACTGGGATGTGTAGGGGGGGGCGTTTGGGCTGGAAAAATCACATCCCTTGTTTTTAAAATAGAAAAAAACCCTTCCTGTTCATGATCAGTGCCCTGTCGCGTCCATAGCAGTAGGACTTTGCGTTTTGCCTCTGCCCAAAACGCTTAGAAAACCCGGGCTCAGCGAAATTTTTTTTTTTTTCCACGAAACAGCTCTACTTTCAGCGGGTGACCCTTAAAAGTTATTAATCAGAGTTTTTGCAGATTTTAGGTAGTTGGGAGAAAATTTTTAAAGGAGCTTTCTACCGCTTTATAGACAAGTCTAAAAAGGGTTTTACTGGTTATTGTACAGCCAAACCTTTGTTTTAAAACATTGCATTCCCTTTAAATTTTTGGAAAAGATCTTTTCTAGAAAAATGCATTTCTATTTGTTAGGTGAAAAACTCCACTTTTATTCTCAGAACATTTCAGATGGTGTTCTTGAAGGTCCCAAAAATACCTTTTATTACATTACATTTCAGTTTTGTTGAAGAGCCACCTTGCATTTAAAATTTTTTAATCCAGCAATTTTTGTTTTATTTGGGGAAATTTTGAAATAGTGGATTTGCAGCTTTTTAATAAGAGACTTTCCCAAAAACTTTTATCCTTTCCAAAATTTTTTTTTCTGAACTGGACAAATTCAGTGGTAAGTGAGAAAAGGGGGGGGGGGTGGGACATGGAGGTAGAGGTAGAGGGGGTGCTCCTTAGTGCTGGCACAACACGCATCCCGGGTTCGTCAGTTGCAGGCCACGGGGCCTTCTCCGGGGTAGGGCCCTGTAATCCAGAAAATGAACCGTCGCCAATCTGTCTGTGGTTAATGAAAGAAACTGTGAGGCAGAAGGAACAGGGGGTCGTAAATGGGGTGTTGAAATCACCCAGATAGGGGGGCATTTCAAAAGAGGGGAAGTGTGGGAGCCAGGCAGCAAAATGCCCAGAAACGGCGGGGAAGCGGGGGGTTGTAGAAAAACTGCGACCTGATGGAAAAGGGCTGAAAGAGTCTGGGGTGTGGACCTCAAAGGAGGGGAAAGTGAGGGGGGTGCGGAGGAAAGGACGGTAATTGGGAGTGTGGGGAGAGAATTGCCAACCCCCCCACCCGGCCCGTTCTCGGGCGGGGGGGGTTTGGGGGAAAGTTAAACCTACCATAGGTGAGAGCGGAAGGGAACGGGGGTCGATTTCTGGGGCCTTTTTCTGTGAGGGGCCCGCAGGGGTTTAGGGAGTTGGAGAGAAAAAGGTCTGAAAAGCAGTGAGTTTTTTGCAGACGGATCGGGGGCGTTCCCTAGAACACTTAAAAAAGGGCAGAAAAAAATACACGAATGGCAAGCAGGTTTTGCAGGGTAACGAAAAAGGTCCCTTGAAAACTTTTTTTTAAAAAGATATTTCTTACTGCAATTTTTATTCTCTTTTCCAAAGTTCTTTTGCTGGTTTTGCTGTGAGGAGAGTAAAAGACAGCAAGGTTCCCTGACAACACCGATTCCATTTACTCACTTTTTCTTTAGAAGTTTTACATTTTCAGTGGTTTTGGTCATGTTTCTGGGTACACGCTAAAATTATGTCCTTTGGAAAAGAAATTGGCTTCTAAGTGGCATTTTCCATCACAATATTTAATAGTGGCGAGAAGTAATATTTATAATTTTTTGGGGTCTGTTGCGTAGATAAGCTATAATCATTGCCTTTTGGGAACAAAAATGGGGTTTTAAATGGATTTCTCCATCACAATTTTTAATAGTGGTGGAAGTCTATTTATAATTTTTTGGGGTCATGTTGCTGTGGAACACAATAATCATGGTCTTTGGAACAAAAATGTGGCTTCTAAGGGGGGATTTCCCCATACAATTTTTTAGGGGCTGAGAATTCATTTTTTAAAATTTTTTGGGGGTCTGTTCTGTGAGTACAGCTATAATCATGGTTTTTTGGGAACAGAAATGTGGCTTCTAAGGGGGCATTTCTCCCAAATTTTTAAAATAGTGGCTGAGAAGTCATTTTTATAATTTTTTGGGTTATGCTGCTTTGAAATGCAGCAATAAAAGGGCCTTTTCTAAAAAATGTTTTTCTAACAGAATTTTTCTTCACAATTGTCCAAAGTGGCCAAGGGTCATGCTTTGTTTTTTGGGGGGCTTTTGCTGTGACATGCAGCATACTACGGTCCTATTAAAAAAAAAAAATTGTTTATTTTTTCTAACCTTTTGTTCTTCCAATTGTCAAGATGGCTCAAAGGTGATGGTGCGTCAAAAACAGGAATAGGTAGGACCTTTTTTAATGGACACATTTTGAAAATGATTGTTTTTGCAAGATCTTTAAATAGTATCAACCCCTTATTGAGACAACCCATTTAATACAAAAAAAAAAGGGAAAAAACAAGACATGGGGGGATCCACCTTTTTAAAAATGTTTTTCTAAATTTTAAAACTACTAAAAAAAAACTTTCAGTACAAAATGCTGGTTAAAAAAATTCCCTTGAATTGTAAAAGGGGAGGTAAAAAAATGCCCCAATGTGGGTTATTCAGAGGACATGGAGTATGGGCACGGACAGAGAACAAAGTACAAGGGACAATTTCCTCCAGCAGTTGAGTAAAATGAAAAAAAGAATCCAAGAAAAAGGGCACCCTGGGGGGAACGGACTTTAACCACCGTATTCCCAAGTGAAGTAAATTGGTCCCTCAAGGGAGGGGCAGCGCTCCCCGGTCTTACGTGTATGGGGAAGGCTGGAGGTTTACCTCACACTTCCCGTTCCACACTCGCTTCAGCACGACTTTTTTCTTTGCTGCGCATAAGGGCATTTTTCCCGTTTTTAATAGATGCGACCCCAGCCGGGGCTCCACCGCCCCCACTGTAACTCGGCCCTGTCTGTGAACCTGGTGTTAATAATGCAGCCCTAGCCTGGTTCCCCGACCCACGAAATTTTGGCAGTGGCCTCCTTTAAAACAGATGGCTGACGGCAGCCTGGCTTCCCCTTAGGGGCAATCGGGGTTAAAATTTCTCTAAAAAATCAGTTTTTAAAAAAAGGTGATTTCTATGGGTTAATAGTGTAAAAAAAGGGGCCCGGGTGGAACAAATTGCACAATTTGAGGCTTAAAATTTTTGGGGGTGGATCACTAGGGGGTCGCATCTTTTGATCCCAGGGAGTTTGTCCCTAATAAATTTAAAAAGGTTTGGGGGAAAAATGAAACATTGAATTGTTTGGCTGAATCATTTCCAAAGCCGGGGGGCAAATGTTTCTCAACTAGAAGTTTTTGGGGTTTTGGGATTTTGTATTCTTATGGGGTGTGCGGACGAATTAACACTCTACCGTGTAAAAAAACCTTTTTAAAAACTGAGGGGGGGGTGTATGTTGTATTTTACAATTGAAAAAAAAGAAAAGGGAAAATAATGAAAAACTAAAAAATAAAATTTCCCCAAAATAAATTCTGTAAACAATGTCATTTCCCAAAAAAATTACAAATGAAGTCACTGTACAAAATAGCAGTGGAAATTTGTGATCTGTGGGCAAACAGGTTTAGGGGGCTGCTGTGGCCAGGACAGGGTTTGTTATTTCCAGTGAAAAATAAAATGGGGGTTGAAAAACTCCATTTTTCCGGCACTTTTTTAATTTGGGGGGCAGACAGGTTTTAAAGGTCATCTGCGTACGGGCAGATTTTAATGTCCTTCACTAAATGGTGGTTCAAAGATCCTTTTTCGGCATTTTTAATTTTTGGGGGGCGAAGGTTTAATGGTATTGCGGTCCGGACAGGTTTTGTCAATGTCCAG
Source organism: Phyllomedusa bahiana (assembly GCA_025379985.1). Lineage (NCBI taxonomy): Eukaryota > Metazoa > Chordata > Amphibia > Anura > Hylidae > Phyllomedusa > Phyllomedusa bahiana. The sequence goes on along the minus strand of JAODAL010043396.1, from coordinate 18,735 downwards.
TTCAACTAAATGGGGGAAAAATCCCTTTTCCCCGCACTTTTTAAACTGTGGGCCAGACATTTTAAGGTCATACTGCGGTCCGGACAGGATAGTTAATGTCCCCGTTAAAAAATGGTGGTCAAAAATCCTTTTCCCCGGCACTTTTTAAACTGGGGGGCAGAAGGTTTAGGGGGCATGCTGGGCCCCGGACAGGGATAGTCTATGTCCCCGTGAAACTAAAATGGGGGTTTAAAGACTCTTTTTCCCCCCCCCCTTTTTAAATGTGGGGTCATAGGTTTGGGGGGTCTGATGTGGCCCCGGACAGGTATGTCAATGTCCAGTTCAAAAAATGGTGGTTCAAAAATCCTTTTCCGGCACTTTTTTAAATTTTTGGGGGTCAGACAGGTTTATGGTATACGCGGTCCAGGACAGGTTTAAATCAATGTCCCGTTCACTAAAAAGGGGGTTGAAAGATCCTTTTCCCCAAAAATTTTTTATTGTGGGGCGACAGGGTTTTTTGGTCATACTGCGGTACAGGACAGAAATAGTTTAAGTCCGTTCAACTAAAATGGTGGTTAAAAGACCTTTTTCCAGCACTTTTTAAATCTGGGGTCATGCAGGTTTGGGGCTCTGCTACTTCCCGGACAGGGGTATTCAAAATCCATTCAAATAAAATGAGGTTCAAAACTACTGCCTTTTGGACTTTTTTTTAAATTTTTGGGGGCATGCGGTTTAAAGGGTTATGCGTGGTGCAAAACAGGGGAAATGAAAGGTCTGTGAGTTTTTTTCTGTGGTTTTATAACCTAAGTGGTTGCAAGATGTAGCAGGATCCATTTGAGTTGTGGATTTTTTCCGCTTTTCCAGCCCTGTTTGGTATAAGAATGAAGGTGTTGTTGCTCTCCCATAGACTTTAATGGGCACAGCGATAATCTTTCATCGACTATCGGGTTCTTTTTGATAAATTTCCCTTGCATCACCCGAAAACGATATCAACGTAATCGCTCATCATAGAAATGAGTTCTTTAGTATCAGCTATCATAAGCAGCCGCAGCAACCTTCCCTTAAAAACAGTGAGTCGGTATGGGCCCGGACTTATATAGTGCTGTGAGCAAGAATCCGCCGGTCTTGATTAGTTCATCTCGCACATGTCATGCAGGCTATCTCTTTTTCCCCCCAAGTTTTTTGCCCCATGTACGCCAGTGCCCCGCCATTTTACAATCAAAAGCACCTTTTGTTCCCGAAGTACCCCAAATTCGCCTTTTGTTCCCAACCCCAAGTTTTTGAAAATTTAAACTAATTCCACTTCGTTGAATCAAATTTGCCTTTCTCTCCCCCAAGTCTAAAATTTGTCCTTGTTTCTTCGGAAATTTTATAAAAAAGGTTTGGGGGTTAATTTTTATTCAAAATCCAAGTATTTGCCTACCTCTTTAGTTATAGTACCCTCTGTAATAGCTTCTTTTTGGCAATTATTTAGCTGTATTTGCAATGAGGGAAAGGGGCCTGAATGTGCTATTTGGCAATAATTAGTATCTGATAATATATTTAAAGATTCCTCTTTGTAATATGAAGTATCCATAATCATGACACCCCCTCCTTTATTCACTGCTCTTATTACAAAATGCTTATTATTTTTAAGATGAAATGACCATTTTTTCTTTCATAGTGAGATTCTTTCTGTTGTTTAAACTTTATATTATCCATTCTCCTAATTTTAAAATTGTCCTTATTCTTGTTTTTGTTGTTGTTATTTAATGTAACCTTTTATAGAGAGGCATCTAAAGTCCCCCTTTTTTACCAAATCCAAAAAATTTTGGGATAGCAGTCCCCTTTGACTTTTGGGGGGGTAAACTTTTTGATTTTAGTTTGAATTTAACTATTTTCCATTATCTTTGTGGTTTTTGAGGATCAACTTCTTGATCCTTAACTTCATTTTGTTTAAGTATATTAAAATGGCTCACTAATGTAAATTTCTATACATAGTGATGAAGATCTAAATATAAGTCAAATGTTTTCGACATTTAGGTTTTTTTTGCTGGACAAAAAGAAAGTCCTTTGTTTAGGACTTTGTATTTCATCAGAATTGAGAACATACTTGGATATTGAATATAGAGTTAGTATATTAGTTGTGTCACTAATTATATCACCTTTTGTCATTTTATTTTTTTTTTAATTAGTTTTGAGAGGAGTGATTTAGTTGTTCTTCCTGCTCGGCATCCTCATTTACAACCTCAATTCCAAAAAAGTTGGGACACTAAACAAATTGTGAATAAAAACTGAATGCAATGATGTGGAGGTGCCAACATCCAATATTATATTCAGAATAGAACACAAATCACAGATCAAAAGTTTAAAATGAAAGAATGTATCATTTTAAGTGAAAAATATGTTGTTTCAAAATTTCATGGTGTCAACAAATCCCCAAAAAGTTGGGACCATGCCGTTTTTACCACTATGTGGAATCCCCCCTTCTTCTTAAAACAGTCAACAGACATCTGGGGACAGAGGAGACCAGTTTCTCAAGTTCAGAAATAGGAATGCTCTCCCATTCATGTCTAATACAGGCCCCTAACTGTTCAATTGTTTTGGGTCTTCTTTGTCGCACCTTCCTCTTTATGATGCGCCAAATGTTCTCCATAGGTAAAAGATTTGGACTGCAGGCTGGCCATTTCAGTACCCGGATCCTTCCCCTACGTAGCCATGATGTTGTGATAGCTGCAGAATGTGGTCTGGCATTATCTTGTTGAAAAATGCAGGGTATTCCCTGAAAGAGATGACGTCTATATGGGAGCATATGTTGTTCTAGAACCTGAACATAGCTCTCTGCATTAATGGTGCCTTTCCAGACATGCAAGCTGCCCATGCCACAAGCACTCATACAACCCCATATCATCAGTGATGCAGGGTTCTGAACGGAGCGTTGATAACAACTTGGGTTATCCTTGTCCTCTCTGGTCCGGATGACTTGGGTTCCCACTTTTCCATAAAGAACTTAAAATCTTGAATCATCTGACCACATAAAAGTTTTCCTTTTTGCCACACTCCATTTTAAATGATCCATGGCCCAGTGCACAGCCTAATTAATTTTTATAGTCTATTTGAGGGATGGCAACCTCATTGGCTTGCTGCACTCCCCTTACCTTTTTTAAACCAGTGCAGGATAATTCAGTAGCAAGTTCCTATCACTCCCTGAGAGGTTGTAGTCTGAATGGACTCCTAGTGAGGTAACATGTTAGTGTTAGGGACTCACCTGTGCTGGGATCCCCTTGATGCTTTTAGGAGGTGAGCTTTAACAATTTTTGATCAAAAACTGTAAACTAAGAATCCCAGCTTTTTCCTATTTTCCTTAGCAGTAATGCATTTTCAAAAAATTCCTATATACCTTGATGTTTTACTTAGTTTTGTAGTGTGCCACTGATATTTGTATTAGATGTATGCTATTGCCTTACCAGTGTGCACCTATGCTTACGTTTTTTCAAAATATATGGATGTGCATAGCCTAATTAATTTTTTCTAGTCTATTTGAGGGATGGCAACTTCATTGGCTTGCTGCACTCCCCTTACCTCTTTTAAACCAGTGCAGGATAATTCAGTAGCAAGTTCCTATCACTCCCTGAGAGGCTGTAGTCTGAATGGACTCCTAGTGAGGTAACATGTTAGTGTTAGGGACTCACCTGTGCTGGGATCCCCTTGACGCTTTTGGGAGGTGAGCTTAAACAATTTTTGATCAAAAACTGTAAACTAAAAATCCCAGCTTTTAAATATTTTCCTTAGCAGTAATGCATTTTCAAAACATTCCTATATACCTTGATGTTTTACTTAGTTTTGTAGTGTGCCACTGATATTTGTATTAGATGTATGCTATTGCCTTACCAGTGTGCCCCTATGCTTACGTTATTCAAAATATATGGATGTGCACAGCCTAATTAATTTTTGTAGTCTATTTGAGGGATGGCAACCTCATTGGCTTGCTGCACTCCCCTTACCTCTTTTAAACCAGTGCAGGATAATTCAGTAGCAAGTTCCTATCACTCCCTGAGAGGTTGTAGTCTGAATGGACTCCTAGTGAGGTAACATGTTAGTGTTAGGGACTCACCTGTGCTGGGATCCCCTTGTCGCTTTTGGAGGTGAGCTTAAACAATCTTTGATCAAATACTGTAAACTAAGAGTCCCAGGTTTTTCATATTTTCCTTAGCAGTAATTAGAGATGGGCGAATTGATTCTAACGAAGTGGAATTCGTTTAGAATTTCTGGAAAACTTCGGTTCGGAACGAAGTCGAACTTTGGGGTACTTCGGGTGAACGAAGTGTGCTTTTGATGATTATAAAATGGTGGGCCCATGGCGCTACATGGGGCAAAGCACTCTGGGAGGAAGAAGGGCAGATGCCTAGCTGCATGACAGTAATGTGCAGAGCTGAAGCCAATCAGGGGACCGGCGGGAAGTCTGTGACGTTACCTCACTCTTATATAAGTCAGGGCGCTGAGGCCGGGAAGCTCACACTCCTTTACTGTGCTCATAAGGGACGGTGCTGCAGCGGCTGATAGCTCTTACTGAAGATTGATTTTTAATATTGCGATTTTGTGGGGTGTCTCAGTTGTCTCAGAGACTGTTCTCTTAATGTTCTATTTCTAATTTTTGGGGTATTGGATCTGAAATCAGTGTGCGTCCACTTGCAGTGCTATACATTCAATATCCAAGTGGATCTAGCCAGTTCCTGTTGTATTCATTTAAAAGAAACAGCGTTTTTACAATACAAATACCACTTCCATTTTTTGGCTGCTCAATTCTATTGGCCAATTTAACATCAGGGGTTAAGTAAGCGTTGTTTTTCTGGTGTGCTGACCCAAGAAACCGTATTGTTCAACGCCAAATATATAAAATTTTACCTGTAGCCTAATTCCCAAGCAAAAGTTAATTACAACTGTATTCTTGTTGTGTGGCGTAGAAACACGCAATTGTAAACGCTACAAAGTACTTTTGTGGACTCAATTCTTTGGCGCCAATTTACATCAGGGGTTAATTTTAAGCGTTTGTTTTGCGGGTGTGACTGACAACAATAAACGTTCTTTTTCAACGCCATAATATATAAATTTTTCCTGTAGCCTAACTTAACAGCAAGGTTAAATTACCAATGTATCTCTGTTGTGTGGCCGTAAGAGAAAACAGCAATTGTAACACGTTCAAAGATACTATTATGTGCGGCTCAATTATTTGGCGCAATTTTACATCCAGGGTTAAAATAAGCGTTGTTATTGCTGTGTGTGCTGACAAAAATATCGTCTTTTTCAACGCCAAAATAGTGTATACATTTATTCCTGTGGCCTAATTCACAAAGCAACGGTTAATTAACAAACTGTATCTCTTGTTGTGTGGGTTAGAAAACACGCCAATTGTAACACGCTCAAAGTACTATTTTGTGCGGCTCAATTCTTTGGCGCAATTTTACATCCAGGGGTTAATTAAGCATTGTTTGCTGGTTGTGCTGACAAGAAATAAATCGTTCTTTTTATAACGCCAAAATCTATACATTTTTTCTGTAGCTAATTCATGTCCAAGGTTAATTAAGGCCCTGTTTGTGCTTATAATTTAGGTTAAAAACACACACGTTTTAAACCACACATACAAGTAATTTTTACCTGGCTATTTGTGGAGCGCAATTTATAATCAAGGGTTACCCAGCGTGTTACCTGGGTTATTCTGAAGTCAAAACAGGGTGTATTTTATCATACTACATTATTCATCCTAAACAGTGTCTGTACATGTTAGAACTAACAGTCTGTCTAGTAAAAAATGAGAGGTGGAGTTGCACTGCGAGTGGTAGAGCACAAAACATTCTGGAACAGGCCCAGGTTGAGCACAGCAAGGGGACGTTGCAGCAGGGGTACTCGGTGAGGCCACAACTGCCGCTGGTCATCTTGCGGCGTGTGTTGTTCTGCAACCCACGGGTTCTTGTTTGGTTTACTAGGTATCCACTTCCTCCCTGATGACATCTGACCAACCCAGCCAAGAGGGTGGAACCTCAGACACAAACAATTATTGGCATTGACGGGTGAGGGTCAGGGCCCTCACCCTGTCCTATCCGCCTCTGTTCCATCGAGTTCCAGCAGAGATCTACAATTGTGGTCTGGGCTCCTGCATCCACTATATAGCGAGGGATATGACACTAATTGAGGAGGAAGTCAGCAGCTACTTGGCAGCGAAGAGAAATGGGCCAATATCGCCTGGCTTCTTGCAGTTGGCGTGCAAAGTATAGATGTGGAGAGTGGCATGGGTGGTCATGTTGTGAGGAGGTCAGCCTCGGCATACCACAGACCGGTGATGGAGGGACGGGGTGGGGGGGGGGAGGGGGGGGGGGGGGGGGGTAGGCAGTGACGATGAAACCACAAATAGATGATGATGTAGGACTCGCACTTGGGAGCGGTTGAGGCACGGGCTTCATCGTCGTCAGGAGAAGAGGGCGCCAGCTTGGTCGTAGGCAAGCAGCGCGCAGCAAGTGGGTTCTCGTGTCGCCGTGAGTCGCAGGATCGCGCAGGGTTGAGGTCGGGAGCAAGCGGGCCGACGGGAGTAAAAAACCGCTTCGCAGGTCCAGAATAGTAGGGACCCGGGGGACCTCAGCGATGGCAGCGGCGGCTTAGTCACTCCCCAGTGCGGGAGCGTTTGGCGGTTAAAAATCTGATACTCGGCGAGTGTTGGCATTCTATGCTAAGACCGGAGGAGCGCCGAAATATGGTTTGTCGAATCTGTGGGCAGAAGAAATGTGAAGCGTGGCCTCGGGGGGAGCTAACGTTGGCACCACGTTCTGTCGTCAACACATGCAGCGTCACCATCCGGTGGCTGGGAGAATCGTGGCTCGATGTTGGTGGTCCATCCTGCGAGCAACAGCAAGCCAGCAGCAGGCCAGAGGCACGCATGCCATTGCAGCCCGCCGTCAAGCTCTCCACACCTCTGAGAGGGAGTGTTTTCTATGACATTATCTCCGGTCCAGATGCTCCTCGCTCTCGTACTATGGCCGCAGCAGTCTTAAGCGAGGCGATTGCACAAGAGGACAACAGTAAGCGTCCAACCATCCTAAGGTGAGCAGCTGACCGTGTCCTGTCAAGTGTTGGTATTATTGCAGGTCTCCCCCTTTCCAAATGGTGGATCTGCACCTTCAGAGCAACTAATGGGCTTGTGAGGCCGAGATCGGAGAGTTTCCAAGCCGTTTTAATTTCTTTCTCCAGAAAGGCGGAGTACCAGCACATCATAAATATGTAGAATCAGGAGTGGGTCAGTCTTGAGCTGTATTGGTTTGTTCCAAGGTGCACGGTCAGCCGCGGTCGTCTGGAGATGTAACTTCGGTCAAGGGCAGAGGACATGTCCTTTAGGCCCACTGGGTGGAATGTGTTCCAGCCCAGGCACACCAACATACTGGACAGGAGAGGCGCTTTTCCTCCGTTGTCTAATGCTGCACTGCCGCCATTGTCCGCCACTCCTCCTCCCCACCACTCATCTCAGCCTCCATAAGTAATGCTCCATCATACCACTTGTGTTGGGCACAGCGGTTGTCACGCAGTTCTACACTGGTGGCTCGGCGAACGAAGTCAACAGGGGAGGAACTGTCCGCGTCATTCAGCAGAATCGAGTGTGTGGCTTTTTCCGCGCCAGCTGCAAAACGGAACCGTGGAGACGGACATTGGGAGAAATTGGGGTCCGCGCTACACCGAGGAGGGTGATCCATTTGCCTGCATGGCGACGTGGTTCAATCTGGTTGTGAAAAGGTTCCTGAAGTCTTTCCACGATCTTCGAACATTCTGAAAAATTGCCAGGAAAAACTGCTGCATGCATTTATCATTGTCTTACAAACGCCGGAACACTCCTCGAGAGGCCAGCGGCAGAACGGACTCCCACAACACACTCTGATATGCGATGTTTCCACCCGCTGGAATTCCAGCCTGCAATGTTGGACCGACTGTATGAACAGAGAAAGGCCATTAACGATTTTTTTGATGATCCAGGCAGACAGAATTTACTCCCCTGTGTAATTTTGGGATGTTGCCAGTGGCAGCTAATGCGTGACACCTGCGTTTGTTGAGGCCATTCGAGGAGGGCGACGTTTTTTGCCCAGTCCCCAGGACTACGGGTGAATAACATCATTCCACTGCTTCATGCCCTGGAACAGATGCTGAAAAATCTGTTGGGCAGGGGACTGGAGAGTGGCGACTACATCTCGTGGCCACATGAGTCCGGTGGGGACTGAAATGGAGGAGGAGGAGGGACATTGGAGCAGAAGCATTGTCTGGTAAATGAGTGGATTTTCTACCCAGGTGACAAGAGAGGAGGAGCAGGAGCAGCTGGAGGAGGTGGATGGAGATGAGGAAGAGAGGCAGAGACCCCCAAGCACCGTGGCAGTATACAGTGGAAATGGAGGCAGGGAGCCTCGGAGTCACTTGTGCAGATGGCCCGCAGCATGTTATTTGCCTGGCTAGTGACAGCCGAATAGTCAGATCCGGCAGAGGGATGATTCTGGCTCCCCAAACCCTATTGGACCCTCGCTACCGGTCCAAAATGGGAGCTTTTTTCCCAGCTATTGAGAGGGAAGACAAACTCAAATTATAGGGAAATCTCCGTAATCAGTTGGCTGCTGCCTATGTGCGGGCATCGTCCCTCCTCTGAAGGGTCTGACCGGGGGGTTCCTCAGCGCTCACGTACTACTGCCGGGCTGCTGGGGAAGGTGGGGGGGTAGGAGCAGTACCCAGCTCCATCAGTAGTAACCTAAGTCTGGAGTCACTGATGAGCAGCTTCCTTACCCGCCCAGTGAGGAGGGCAGTGCCGCAGCGCAGGAAGCAGGACCTGGAGCAGTCCCTGAACCAACAGGTTGTGGCCTACTTGGACAGCACTCTGCCACCTCAGTTAGAAGATCCTGGACTATGGGCAGCCAAACTGGATGTGTGGCCGCAACTGCCCAGTTTGCAGTGGGAGAAGCTGTCCTGCCCCGGCCAGTAGTGTGGCATCAGAGGGGTGTTCAGGTGCGCGGGGGGGCCCTCGGGTTTCCCAAGGAGAACCCGCTTGTCCACGGGGAAATGTGGAAGGGCTGACCTTTGTCAAGATGAATCAGGCGTGGATTCGGCCAGGATTTCCACACACCAATGCCTTAGGCGTCAGTCTGGGTTTAAACTACCTGCCTCAGCCACTATTCTGATGCGCCACCCGCCTGATGCCCACACATCTGCCTGCCACGTTTCTCCATCTGCTACCCACCATCATTTAACAGGGTACTGGTATTGCCACACCTCAACACTTGTCATTGTTGACCACTCTATGACCTTCATGCTTGCTACTGTGGTGCTGCCATGTCCTCCACCACTGTGTCATTGTGCCATGCCTGACCTCATGCTGCTGACTGCCGTGAAACCTCCGCTCTCAGTCATTGTGCCACTCTGTGGCTTCCTCCTGTTTTGCCACCTCAGAATGTCTATTGTGCCACTGCCTGATCTCTGCTGCTGCTGTCGTGACCTCCACAACTGTTCATTGTGCCACTCTGTGGCCTAATACTGATTAGCCGCCTCAGAATGTCATTGTGCACTGCTGATTCATATGCTGCCGCCGTACCGTGACATCCACCACTGTGTGATTGTGCACTTCTGTGGCTAATATAGTTTTGCCGCCTCCAGAATGTTCATTGTGCCACTGCTGATTCCCATGCTGCTGCTGTCGTGACCTCACACTGTATCATTGTGTCCACACTGTGGCCTATACTGTTTTGCCGCTCCAGAATGTCATTGTGCCACTGCCCTGATCCTCATGCTGCTGCTGTCGTGACCTCACACTGTATCATTGTGCCACTCTAGTGGCCTATTACTGTTTTGCCTGCATCCAGGATGTCATTGTGCCACTGCTTTGATCTCCATACTGCTGACCGCCGTGACCTCCACACTGTGTGATTGTGCACTCTGTGGCCTAATACTGGTTTAGCACGCCTCCAGAATGTCATTGTGCAATGCCTGTTTATCATACTGCTTGCCGCCGTGACATCCAACACTGTGTGATTGTTCGCCACTCTGTGGCCTAATTATGTTTTTCCCGCCTCAGAATGTCATTGGCCACTGCTTCTCATGTCTGCTGCTGTAGTGACCTCCACACTGTATCATTGTGCCACTCTGTGGCCTAATTAGTTTTGCGCCTCCAGAAGGTCATTGTGCACTGCCTGATCTATTACTGCTGCACGCCGTGACCTCCACACTGTAGTGATTGTGCCATTCTGCGGTCTTCCTCCTGTTTTGCCACCTCAGAATGTCATTTGTGCCTCTGGGCCCTGACCTCCATACTGCTGCCGCCGTGACCTCCGCTCTCAGTCATTGTGCACTCTGTGGCTTCCTCATGTTTTGCCAACTCCAAGATGTCATTGTGCCACTGCCTGACCTCATGTGGCTGTGGCTGACCGCGTCACCTCCACACTCTGGTCACTATGTTGGCACCGGAGCTATCAGCTTGTTTTTTTTCCAGCTTTCGCTGGCATCGAATTTATCAGGGCTACATTCCCGCTTGAGTTTTTTGGTCAGTTTTGCCCTTCTTAAGTGCCCAGGGAATTTTATAGTGAAGCGATTCTAAGAGCGGCGGCAGTCATGTGCGTGTCATACTAAAACACAACATTGTATGAAGACCAAACCAAGCTCCCTCTGCATATTTAAGCATGGCACAACGTTCTACAGCACCCTGCAGGCTCTGTGCAGCCTGGAAATAGCTGCTTTTTAACGCGATTCGTGCCGAAGTAATTCGGAACGAAACGAATTTTGACGGAAAATTCGGCGAAGTGACCGAATCGAATTTTTGAGAAATTCGCCCATCTCTAATCACAACTCGATCACAGGTGAGCAGACAAATAACCTGGTGATTAATATCTCCTCTCGTACATTATTACCTGCCGAGTATACAGTACTACAGAAAGGTTTGTCTTTCTGTCCAACCCCCCCTCTTGACACCTTTATTTTACAACAGGAATTACACTCCTTTTTCAGATCCTTGCGTTTGAAAGTTCACTTTGCAGATAGTAACATGCATTTTAATATACCTGATAATAAGAGCGTATCGATACGTTCTTTAGGTTTACGCAAGAAAAGTCCTTTCTGCCCACCACGTACGTATCACCCTGTAGAGACGTATGTCTCAATTGTTAAAAGGGAAATTGATGAATATGTTAAGAGTATTGCCAATGATAAAATCTATTAGAACTTGACTCCTGAGGTGTATGGGGCTATGAAAACACTAATGAATGATCCAACTATAGTTATTAAACCTGCTGACAAGGGGGGTGCTATAGTAGTAATGAATAAGATGGATTAAGTAACAGAAATATTGACACAACTTTCTGATATGTCTACATACACCCCCCTCGACGCAGACCCTGTCTTTATGATCAAAAAAAGAATACAATACACGTTGGATCATTATTTAGTCAACAATACAATAGACAAAGTTACCTATGATTTCTTGATTAATGACCATCCAGTAACTCCAGTATTTTATATACTGCCGAAAGTACATAAAAGGCTGGATAAACCTCCAGGGAGACCAATAGTGGCCTCAACAGAGTCTATATTGTCTCCACTATCCCAATATCTGGAGAAAATTCTCTCTCCCTTAGTACGTAATACTAAATACATACATACTAGACACAGGTCACTTCTTGTCTATTCTTGATTCATTTAAGAGAGTTCCAGACACTGCTCTACTAGTCTCCTTTGATGTTTCTAGCCTCTATACATCAATAGAACACCAAAAAGGCATAGAGGCTACCGCAACACTATTGAACAATTCTGGACTCAAAAAAGAGGAGGTGACACTATGTCTGGATTTACTTACACTAATTTTAGAGGAGAGCTATTTCTTATTTGGCGACACTTTCTATGCCCAGAGACGGGGCACAGCAATGGGCTCAAATATGGCGCCACCATATGCCAATTCATATATGGCATTTTTTGAAGAGGTCTACATATATCAGAATACGTCATTTGAACAACATGTTAGACTTTGGAAACGATATATAGACGATATATTCTGTATATCGGAGGGCAGTGTAGCTTCACTGCAGGAATTTACAACGTGGCTTAATTCGATCTGGCCAGAATTATAATTCACTATGCAATTCGACCACCATAAATTACATTTCCTGGATACACTAGTGGTCAGACATTCGGACAACACCATTAGTACCAACATTTATACCAAAACAACAGATAGGAACAATCTGCTCCATTACAAAAGCTGCCATCCAGCACACGTTAAGAAAGCACTCCCTAAATCCAAAATTATGCGAGTCCAAAGAATTGTTTCTGATCCCACATTAAAATCTATACGTGAACAAGAAATGACGAACAAATTTCGAACAAGAGGTTACAAGAAAACACACTCACTTGCAGATCGACTACTAGGAGACCTGAGAGTTTGAACTCCACCCGCCTACCCTTCATCAGTACACATCATCCACGAATGCTAGGCATACACCAAATAATCAAGAAACATTGGCACATTCTTAGCAATTCCTACCCGAAAATAGAGGTTTTTCAAAATCCAGTACTCATCTGCTCCAGGAGACCTAAGAACATTAGAGATACACTTGTTAGAGCAGACATAGGCCCACAGAAGAGAGAACTAATTCAATCAAAGTTTTCATCCCCGAGACGTGGAACGTTCCCCTGCCTGCATTTTTGCCACTGCTCAAGTGTCTTCAAAGGTGGCACTTTGAGACATCCTATGACAGGTAGAAAGATCGACCTCAAAGGCCCTTTTACATGCGACAGTTCACATGTAGTGTATGCAATCCAAGGCCCTTGTGGCTTACTGTATATAGGAGAGACATCCCAACGGATAAAGGGCAGGTTGTCAAGTCATAAATCCACGATTCGTTGTGGTAAAACATGGCTCCCGATTCCCCACCACTTTCAGACAGCAGGACACAACGTGGCCCAACTCAGATTTCAGATTCTTGAACAGGTCAAAAGACCACGGAGAGGTGGTAATCACCTGAAATTGTTGAAAGAACGTGAATCCGATTGGATTCACAGGTAGGACACTTACATCCGAATGGACTCAAAAGAGAATGCGATTTTTTGTTTGCATAATTTACCCATTTTTTGCATTATATTAATATGCTTTTCTTTTTTTACAGCTACACTAGAACAGAATGAAACAGGGTGAGATTCTTCACATCTGCGGATCCTCAACTCCTGTCTTTTTCCCCCTTTCCTTCTTTTCTTCCCTCCTTTGCTTTTTTTGTTTATATTATTTTCTCTTGTTTTGTGTTACCTGCTTTCTGTTTCTAGCTATAGTATATTTCTGGATCTTAGTGTATATCTATTTTTTCCTATTCTTTTCTTACCTTTATTACAAACTTATTTGTGTTTTTTCCTTTTTACTTGAGTTTTATATATATGTATTTTCTGTTACTCTATTTTCCTCTTTATGTCTCAGCTTTTATTCTCTATTCCACCTGTGTCCTAATTGATCATCTGTGTCCACGCTCGTTTCAGCATACTAATTCCACTATCTGTTCTAATGTTACAGCTTCTATCCTGTCTTCTATACGACGGCGCGGCGCCTCTGCGCATGCGCCGGTGCCCTTACCCACACTAGACCGACTCTGCTCTCTGCGCATGCGCCACCTTCGGCGCCTCAGTCTGGATTCACTTCCTGCTATCCACAAGCGCGATTTGCGCCACAGATCTCCTGCTTACCCCTATATATATGGAGTCTTTATGCTATGCACATTGCACTGCCTCATCCTCCACCTGGGCTGCTAGCCCTTTCCTCATGACTCTTTTCTTCAAGCTCATGGTAAGATTTCTTCTTTTCATTTTTTAGGGCATAACAGGGTGATATAGCTGCTACACAGCTTTATTATATTTGTAGCCAGAGATAACCATTTAACCTTCCTGACCATAGTCTATACTATAAATATTAAGAACGGCATATATGATCTTTGACTTCGGAATTTAGGTTTTATTAGTCTACCATCATATCAGTATAATCCCCTCGTTAGTCATTGCAATATACACCTGTGGCACATGTTAGACCGTTTCATTATAGCACCACCACGTATGTTTCCTGCAGTATCTGACCTATATATTTGTATACTCATATACTTACAGCCTATAACTAGTCTTGCCCCTTGTGAACAACCAGTCCCCATTTATTGGGATGTCCTATTGCAACATATTGTGAGGAGTCGATTGTATATGGGGGTGATGCAATGTAATTACTGCATATCCAATGTTGAATATATTGCAAGTTTTACTTATGTACCTCCCATGATGTATTTGTGTTTTTATAATGTATTGTTGTATGTTTATTTTTAGTGACTATTTGAAAAAGGTCCTGTGTGACCGAAACGTCATGGCGCATTAGTCACTTCCTATTGTATATATGGTGTTGGAGCCTGTGATTTACACTGAATAAACTTCACTTTAATTTGCAAAATTTAATGGAGTGCGATCAATTCTTCTTTAGACTATAATCTATGGAATCATCTGATGTCGGTGTAAAAGGAGTGCGCTCTTTGACGCTATAGTAGGATCTTGGCCCTCAGCTCGGTTCTTTCCAGCTGGCGGTGACATTACCTAGTCAGGCTGTGTACCCACTTCAGTTTTTTGGTCAGTTTTGCGCCTGTAACTGCACAGAGAAGTGAAGTGTGAAGCGATTCTAAGAGCGGCGGCTGTCATCTGCGTGTCATACTAAAACACAGCATTGTTTCAAGATCAAACCCCGCTCCCTATGCATATTTCAGAATGACACAATGTTCTACTACACCCTACGGGCTCTCTGCAGCCAGGAAATAGCTGTTTTTTTTAATGCGAATAGCCACAAATAAATTTGGTTTGAAAAGATTTTTTGTGGAAAATTTGTCGAATCTGGGAATTCAAATATTTGAGAAATTCGCTCATCTCTAGTTATGGGTTCTATTGTGAGGTCTTTGGCTAATTAGGGTTTCTAATGTGTAGTCTAAGATTGCAAACTCTCAAACTATTGATGTCTATGGAAAGGAAAATGTTATCTAACTAACGAAGAACAGTCTGTACAGTACAGAGAGTGAGCTGAAAATGGCGTTCACAAAGCAATACAGTGAAATATATATATTACATGGTCATGTGATTTTAGCAGCCATTGAGAGCCCTACACCTCAGCGATGACGTTTTTGACACTTCTCTATGATCTGCACTGATTTGGATGGCCACCAAAAGTGCAGGAAGCCACTGAAAACTAAACTGAAAAGGGTGTGTCGAACTAGAACTCGGACTTTACTTGAACGAACAATAAAATGTTTGGTTCGAGGTCGGAATATTCGGGAAGTTCTACTAGAACAGTTTGACCAACACTATTCATGATGGGTAAAGCTATAAACTGATTTCTTCAGTTCAGTTTCTCTTGAGAAGCTTGTATATGGGGTACACTTAGTAATCATGGTGGGTGGTGCCAGGCTCGGATTGCCCCACAGGGGAATAGGGTAAACCCCCTGCTGGGCCCCTGAGCATGGGAAAAATAGAGTTTGTTTTAAACTGCTCATACCTCATTGGGAGAGGAAAAAGGCAAAAGGAAAGAGGCAGAGTATAAGAGGCATGTACAGTAGCCCCCAGAAACAACTCTACTGGTGGGCCCCCAGAATGAAATTCCATTGTTTGGCCCCCAGAATGAAATTCCACTGGTGGGCCCCAGGGACCCCAGTCTGACACTGGGAGGTGCTTCCTTATCCCTATCATGCAGCTCTTTCCATTGAGGTCTTCCTGGAAAGTTCCATGTGTAGTGAATTCACCTTGTGTTTGGATTTTTTCACCATTCCAACATTTGGTCACTTATGGAGTGGACTTTAAATTGTAAATTTTAATTCATAGCCAACACAATGTGTCAACAGACAATCTGCTCATCCTATTAAAACTATCTCTCAATATAACATTCCCGCAGGAGAAGATTCACATCCAGCAAATTAAGACTGAAGTTGTGTAAAAGTTCCCAGAACGCTGTAGATAAATTTACCAAACTCAGAGAGAACCTTTTCCCCAAGGATCTGTGAAGACTAAAAGCAATTGCTATGATAAAATGGATACAAAATTCTCTGGGGAGAAAGTGACAGCTGAAGGTGTTCAATGTTTCTTATCCATCCAAACCTCAGTATGACAAAGAGACTGAAGGAAACAGATTCCAAAAACCACAAGAATAGGTAAAACTGTCCACCAAATCCACGGACTATTGGCTGAGTCCTTCAGAACACTCAGGAGATCCTGCACATGTGAAGATTACTATCAGATGAAGACTGATCCACACTAGAAGTCACAATCCTGATCTTTGCTCATTCACACTGTGTCCTAATCTCAATCATTAACCATTGTCATAATTCCAAATTCATCATTTTAAGCCTCATCATAAATCCCACGTCACAGTCACCATCATCACAGCACATACATACCCCATCAATGTCACCATCTCATCTATATCACGTGATGTTCTAGTCAGCATCAGAACTATGAGATAGCCAACCGACATCAATGTCCCCGTCTTATCTATATCAAGTGACCAATGACTCAATGTCACCATCTAATCTATGTCAACTGATATCCAAGTCAGCATCAGAACTACGACATATCCAACCCATGAAAATGTCACCATCTCATGTATGTCAAGTGACGTCGAAGTCAGCATTCGAACTATGACATACCCAACCCACGTCAATATCACCATCTCATCTACAACAAGTGATGTCCTCGTCAGCATCAGAAGTATGACATACTCAACCCATATCAATGTCACCATCTCATCTATATCAAGTGACATCCTAGTCAGCATCAGATCTATGACATATCCAACCAAGGTCAATGTCACCATCTCATCTACAACAAGTGACATCCTAGTCAGCATCAGAACTATGACATATTCAACCAAGGTCAATGTCACATCTCATCTACAACAAGTGACGTCCTAGTCAGCATCAGAAGTATGACATACTCAACCCACATCAATGTCACCATCTCAAATATATCAAGAGACATCCTAGTCAGCATCAGAACTATGACACATCCAACCAAGGTCAATGTCACCATCTCATCTATATCAAGTGACGTCCCAGTCAGCATCAGAACTATAACATATCCAAGTAACCTCAGTGTAACCATCTTATCTATATCAAGTGGCATCCCAGTCAGCATCAGAACTATGACATAGACAACCAAGGTCAGTGTCACCATCTCATCTATATCAAGAGGCATCCCAGTCAGCATCAGAACTATGACATATTCAACTAACATCAATGTCAGGATCTCATATATATCAAGTGACGTCTATGTCAGCATTAGAACTATGACATAACCAACCCACGTCAATGTCAACATCTCACTATTAAAGGATGTCAAGTCGGCTCAGAGCTTAAATATCCAACAAGGTCATGTCACCATCTCATCAATAACAAGTGACGTTCTTGTCAGCATCAGAAATATGACATATCCAACCCACGTCAATGTCACCATCTCATCTACATCAAGTGACGTCCTAGTCAGCATCAGAACTATAACTATCCAACATACGCAAGTCATCATGTTATCTCTATCAGACGTCCAGTCAGCATTCAAAACTATGAGATATCCAACCACCAATCCCATCTATATCAAGTGAGGTTCTATCAGCATCAAAACTATGAGATAATCCAACCGACCATCCATTCTATATCAAGTGGGATCTAGTCAGCATCAGAACTATAACAATCATACTAACATCAATGTCACCATCTCAAATATATCAAGTTATGTCTAGATCAGCATCAGAACTATGACATATCAAACCCACGTCAATGTCAACATCTCATCTATACCAAGTGATGTCCAAGTCAGCCTCAGAGCTATAACATAACCAACCAAGGTTAATCTCACAATCTCATCAATAACAAGACACGTACTTGTCATGCATCAGAATATGACATGTCACCCCACTTCATGTTCACATCTCATCTATATGAAGTGATGTCCTAGTCAGCATCAGAACTATGACATATCCAACCCACGTCAATGTCACCATCTCATCTATATCAAGTGATGTCCAAGACAGCATCAGAACTGTGACATATCCAACATACGTCAATGTCATCATGTTATCTCTATCAAGAGACGTCCAAGTCAGCATCAAAACTATGAGATATCCAACCAACCATCCCATCTATATCAAGTGAGGTTCTAGTCAGCATCAAAACTATGAGATATCCAACCGACCATCCCATCTATATCAAGTGAGGTCCTAGTCAGCATCAGAACTATAACATATTCAACTAACATCAATGTCACCATCTCAAATATATCAAGTTACGTCTAGGTCAGCATCAGAACTATGACATATCAAACCCACGTCAATGTCAACATCTCATCTATATTTTAAGTGATGTCCAAGTCAGCATCAGAGCTATAACATATCCAACCAAGGTTAATGTCACCATCTCATCAATAACAAGTGACGTTCTTGTCAGCATCAGAAATATGACATGTCCCCCCCACTTCAGTGTCACCATCTCATCTATATGAAGTGATGTCTTAGTCAGCATCAGAACTATGACATACCCAACCCACGTCAATGTCACCATCTCATCTACATCAAATGACGTCCTAGTCAGCATCAGAACTGTGACATATCCAACATATGTCAATGTCATCATTGTCACGGCCGGCGCCGCTCCCCGGCCCGGGGCCGCGCGCATCCGTGTCCCCCCCCCGGGTGTTTCCCCGGGGGGTCGGGGGCCGCCGCTGGGGGGGCCC
>JAODAL010043395.1:0-33879 GCA_025379985.1 Phyllomedusa bahiana | reverse complement strand
TCTAGAGATGATTTTTTTTTTTTTTGATTCTGTAAGCCATTGTCAAGGTCATTATTAAATATGCTGAAAGGAGAGGACACAATCTGCCCTTGTTCCATCCCACTGACAAATGTGACAAATCAAGTATTTTTCCATTTATCCCCCCTTCGATTTCTTACGACCAATTTGTAAACCCTTTCCTTTTTTTTCCCCCGTAGCTCATTTGAAATTTTTTGCACCAATCTTTTATGTGGCACACTGTCAAGTGTCTGAGAAATCCAATTATTACAGTATACAACATTACAGCCTTACCCAGGTCCAGTCTGAAACTTACCTCCTCATTGAAACTAATCAGATTAGTTTGACATCTTCAAAAACACTTATCCCTTTCCCCCCGGGCAGGGGTTTTGGGCCCGTTTTTTCAGGGGGGTTTGCGGTTTTGCAGACCACCTGAAAAACGGCCAAAAAATTTGAGCAAAAATGGGCTTATGGAAACCCGTGCACATCCCGCTGCCGGGTTTTTCCCCCGGCTTTTTCCGCGGGGTGAAAGCTTGAGATGTTCATTTTTCCGCCCGGTTTCCGGAGGAATATGAACATAAAGGGGGAGAGGGGGGGGGCTTTTCTCGTCCTGCGGAGAAAAGACCTATCCCCCCCTGCAGACGAGGGCACGGACGCAAAACCGGACAAATACCGGCTGGATAAACCGACTGGTATTTGTCTCTTGCAGTGTGAACGCACCCATATATACTTAAAACTTTTTACGTTGTATTCACTTCTGCAAGCTAGAAACTGAAGCACAATGTATATTAAAAAGTTCCAATATTTTCATCAAAAAAAATAGGAAAAAAAAAAACCTTTGTTCCAGTCACACCTTAGCCTAAAGGCATGTTTTCAGGTCTGTTTGTCCCATAATGAAATATTTCAAAACTAAAAACAACAATTTTTCAACTGGAATAATTTTAAAAATGCTTCTGTGTCTAGATTTTGATATTAAAAATTTGTTGTTCAGCTCTCAGTGCTTATAGTTCATTTCTGATACAGTCCAGAAAAACTGAAACATGGACTGGAACACAAAATAATTCCTCTTCTTTATTATATCTGATCAAAAAGTTATATGAACAGCAATACTAATGGAAAAACATACCTGAAGATATATTAGATTAAAAAAAAATAATAAATAACACCAGTGGCACTATAATAAGTATCCAACAGCAATATCTAGACAGAGGAACATTTTTTTAGACGTTCTAAGTGAAGAACTATATTCTAGATCAAACAGAGCAATGTAAAGTTTAATTGTAAGCCATCCCCTTTAAGTCATTGCTTGTAAGTCTATCCTCCTTGTACTGTACTTTAGGTGTGTGACTCATTTGGAAACTTGATAAAATTCTTGCTTCTGTCACCGCTCATTGTTGTGTTTCCATGCATCACGGCCCTCTCAAGTCTTGAAAACAGATACTACCAACATCACTGGCATTAGAAAAGAGCTTCACACACAAGACAGTTGCAGACTGAAAGCTTGGTGGATGACGTAAGTACCAATTTGTATCTAGTGATTTCCTGCAAAAGACAACGTTTTCCTTGTTTGTCCATACATTGTATTGGAACTAGATTTATTTTTATAAACCTTATTGGACCCTTTATAGTGTTGTGGAATAACAATGTAACTTTCACATACAGCCAATATACTTGCATATAATGACACTATATTGTTTGCAGATAATTAAATTAATGCTTATTGGAAAAATAATTAAATGTCACATCCTAAGTGGATGAAGCAGGTACTTCTCCGAATGTCAGGTACAGTACAGGAAAAGACTTAATTTGGGAAAAATAGTGTCTAATTTCTTGTCAAAAACCTAATAGATTGTATGTTAAAATCCTTAACTATAGATAACTTTGACAACATCCTTGCGTTTCCATTGAACTGTTGCTAATGCGTTACTTGCTTCTGCTAGTGATATTAATTTACAATACATTCAACTAACATTTTAAAAGGTTATCCAACCTCAACTGCGGTAGTGATAATCATGTAAAATAATAATAATAGTAAGCATACATCCCTGTTCTGCTGATCTGTTTCCTGGGTTCCAGGAATGATATGATATATTAATGTGTGACTATTACAGCCAATCCCTGTGCAACAGTTTCATGCGTACACTGGCCATAGTGGTTCTTTATTGTATTTCTTTTGTTACTTAATATGATAATGAGCTGTTTGAAAAAAAAAATGATGGGTTTGATAACAACAATGAAAACATGTCAAACCCTCGTGAGAAACCTCTCAGAGGACTTTGTGCTATGCCACTGAAAAATGTCTCCACACTCTACATCCCATCCATCCTTACTATTACAACACAGTGAACATTGATTACAGAATTCATTACCTAATATAATTAATATAGCAGTTAGGTCTTGTCCTCATGACAGGTTTTTTAGTCAGTTTTACAGATGGTTTTCGGACTTCAAAACCGTCTGTAAACCAACTGTTAACCTTTGACATTGATTTAAATAGAAAATCCGTGTAGCAGTCCACACTGCATGCATTTTCCGCCAGACGTTTTTTGACACTGCCGACATTCCTAAAAGCTTAGAACATGTTCATTCTTCCGGCCGGTTTTCGGGCAAAACATGAACGTGGGTGGGACAGGGGAAGGCTTGAATTCGCAAACCGTGGATGAAAGTCGTCCCCCTACATGCCAAAAAAACAACAAAATACCAATCAAAAAATCGACTGGTATTTTGTCTTTGCTGTGTGAACACAGCCTTAAGATGCACACTGGAGGGTTCACTTTTAATGTACGTTTACACGGTAAAGACCAAATACCAGTCGGAAATGCCAACCAGTATTTGGTATTTTTTTGTCAGGCAGTGGGGCGGCTTTTCTCTGCGGTTTGTGGATTCAAGCCGTTCCTCTTCACAGCCACATTTTCATGTTCTGCCCGAAAACTGGGCGGAAGAATGAACATGTTCTAAGTTTTTTGGACCGGTGGTAATGCAAAAAAACGTCAGGCGGAAAATCTGTGCAGTGGGGACTGCTGCACAGATTTTCCATTGAAGTCTATGGGGAGTGTTGCTTTTCAGTTTTCAGACAGTTTGTAAAACCGCAAACCGTCTGAAAAACCGACAAATAACCTGTGCTGTGAAGACAAAGGCTTAGTGTTTAGAGTCCCACTAGTCGACTGCTTCACTTGGTTCATTAAATAAAAGTCTTTAAAAATATGCCTCAGTCCAAAAAAATACAGTTGTATATCTCAATACCGCACAATGAATATGCTTATGTCAAAACATTACAAAATGCTGTATTTTTTAAAAATGGGTGAGCAACTACAGGGTGGAACAAAATTACCAGCAGAGATATATAGCATGTAGCTAAACTAACTAACATTCTTCTACTTGTTTCTGAGCAATAAATCCTTTAACAGCAATGGCCCAGATGTATGAAAAAAGTCTCTATGGAAAGTGTCTTGGGTAGTGCAGCACCAAAGTTGAGTTCATGCTTATGTTTGAAAGTGTCTCACGGCATGAATAACAAACAACGCATGAACTGCAACTTTTTATCATGAGAGCTACATAAATATGTTGTACTGTACAAATAAACATAGACAGGTCCCTTGAGAGTGGCACAGACAAAAGGGTTCGGTCTTGGCAGACAGATTCATTCTTTTTGGTGCAAAGGTTTTAGGAATATGTTTGATACAGTGTACACCATTTTTTCCTTATTAACCTAAGCCTGAAAACTGGCACAGTAACTTTGACCTAACTGACAGAGCCTCATTTTTGAAGTCTGACATGTCACTTATGTGGGAATAACTTTTTGATACTTTTACCTATCCCTGTGATTCAGAGGTTTTTCTCCTGACTAGTGTTGAGCGATTATTATCGACAAAGTTGAAATCGGCACGGTATTTACGTTGATCGGATTTTTTAGATCACGTCGTTAATTCTTAAGTTAAAATCTGTGCCATAATCTATTAATATCGCGCACATTTTCGTCGCTTCTGTCATTTTTGGCGGCCAGCAAATCAGCATTACGGAATACGAGCAAGGGTGAGATCTGTGTATGACATCATCACTGGGATGTTATGGTTGCGATTGGCTGAAAAACAACAATACCTCGTTACATAGATCAGCCCTTCCGGTTCACCTCAGTGTCTCACAGCGTTCATAGTCAGTAAGGACGGCGCTCTGCCTGAGTCCAAACAGCTCAGCGAAATTAATCTATTTCTCACAGAAGAAAGTTCTACTGTTAGCTGTGACCTTACAAGCTAAGTTGATTAGAGAATTGGAAAATTTTATACATAGTTAGGTAGAGAATTTTATATAAGGAGGCCATCTACCGCTGTAAAGTCACGGGTATGGATGCGGGTGCGGGGGCAGGTTGCGCGGCGAACACAGGACAAGCTCTACATAAAGAATGCAGATAAAGGATCTAACCAAGACTTGGTGTAGACATCGCACTGCACTAGCTTTATTATTAACATTTTTCTATAGAAATATTTCCTGGCTATTTGGCAGCTTTGTTCATTTAGGCACCTTGCACTTAAATGTGAATACAGCAATTTTGTAGTCACCACAGGTGAATTGAAAGTCCAAAAATACCTTTGTATTATGCCGAATACATTTTCAGATACGTGTTTTTTTCACTTTGGCGCAGGCACATGCTTTGTAGATAGATTCTACTTGCAGTTAAATTTGAATACAGCAATTTTGTAGTTGCCACAGGGAGAATTGATAGGTGCCAAAAAATACCTTTAATTATCCGAATACTTACAGATACGTTTTTTGGCTTTGATGCCGCACTACAGCTTTGTTCATTGAGGCACCTAGCACTTAAATGTTGAATACGGCAAAATTTTGATAGTCACCAAAGATGAATTGCGAAAGGTGCAAAAAAAATACCTTTTATTATCCGAAATATACATTACAGATACCTGTTTTTAGCACTTTTGCCCAGTCCAGATTTGCGTGATAGAGCCCACCCTTGCAGTTAATTTGAATCCAGAAATTGTGTTAGTAACTCACAGAGGTGAATTGATAGGTGTCCAAAAAATACTTTTTATTATCCGAATACATTACAGATACGTGTTTTTGACTTTGGCGCACTACAGCGTATGATCATTGAGGCACCTTGCACTTAAATGTGAAATACAGCAATTTTGTAGTCACCACAGGTGAATTGATATGTGCCAAAAATACCTTTTATTATCCCGAATACATTACAGAAACGTTTTTTTTTTTTTTTTTTTTATTTGCACATTTGCCCAGTCCGAGATTTGTTGATAGAGCCACCTTGCAGTTAATTTTTAATCCAGCAATTGTGTATTACCACTGTTGAAATTGATAGTGCCAAAAAATACGTTTTATTATCTGAAGACATTACAGATTACGTCTGTTTTTTGACTTTTGGCGCACTACCAGCTTTGTTCATATGAGGCAACCTGCACTATAATGGTTGAATACAGCAATTTGATAGTCACCACAGGTGAGAAATGATAGTCTCAAAAATACCTTTTATTACCGAATACATTACAGATACGTGTTTTGTTGCACTTTTGCCCAGTCCCAGATTTATGCTAGATAGAGCCACCTTGCATTAAATTTGAATCCCCATGCAATTGTATAGTTACCACAGATGCCAAAAAATAACCTTTTATATCCGAATACAATAACAGATACTGTTTTTCACTTTGGCGCACTAGGGATTTGTTCTTTGAGGCACCTTCCAATAAATTGTGAATACTGCAATTTTGTAGTCACCACAGGTGAATTGATAGGTGCCTAAAAATACCTTTTTATTATCCGAATAACATTACAGATACGTGTTTTTTGCACTTTGCCCATCTAGATTTGTAGATAGAGCCACCTTGCAGTTAAATTTGAATCCAGCAATTGTATAGTAACCACAGGTGAATGATAGGTGCAAAAATACCTTTATTATCCGAATACAATTACAATACGAGTTTTCACTTTGGCGCCTACAGCTTTGTTCATTGAGGCACCTTGCACTTAAATGTGATTACTGCAATTTTTTAGTCACCAAGGTGAATTTATAGGTGCCAAAAAATACCTTTTATTAGTCCGAATACATTTTCAGATAACGTGTTTTTTTTCACTTTGGCGCAGGCCTCTTTGTGATAGATCTACTTTGCAGTATAATTTTGAATACAGCAATTTTGTAGTCGACCACAGTAATATAGATAGTGCCAACAATATCTTGTATATCCGAATACATTATAATTACGTGTTTTTTTGCACTTTTGCCCAGTCCAGATTTGTTGATAGAGCCACCTTGCAGTAAATTTGCGATTCCATGCAATTGTGTAGTTACCACGTGAATTGATAAGGTGCCAAAAAATCATTTTTATTATCCGAATACATTTCAGATACGGTTTTTTGACTTTGCGCACTACAGCTTTGTTTCATTGACGCAGCTTGCACTAAATCTGAAACAGCATTTTTTATAGTCACCACAGTGTGAAATTGAAAGGAGCAAAAAATACGTGGTATTATACGAACAAACATAACAGATACGTGTTTTTTGACTTTGGCGCACTCAGCTTTGTTCATTGACGCAGCTTGTCACGTAAATCTGAAACAGCAATTTTATAGTTCACCACAGTAAATTGAGAAAAGGTGCAAAAAATACCGTGTATTAGACGAAAACATAAGATACTTTTTATTGCACTTTTGCCAAGTCCCAGATTTTGATAGACGACACCTTGCAGTTAAATTTGAATATAGCAATTTTGTTTTGATTAGAGGGACTTTGAGAATATCTGTGATTATTGCCATCTTTTTAATAAGAGACTTTCAAAACAATCCATACCTTCCTCAAATTTTTTATATTTCTGAACATGGAGCGAATGCAGTGGTAAGCGAGGCAAAGAGGGGGGTAGCACATGGAGTAGAGGTACGAGAGAAGGGCTCATTCCAGTGCGGTGCTACAAACACGCATGCTCAGCAGTATCATCATTTTTTGTTGCAGGACCTCAGCCCTTTCATCGCTGGTCAGGCCCAGTGAATCTTCAGTAACGAACAGCGTCGCCATCTGCGTCCTTCAGTGGTTAATGCAACCTGCATCAAGCATCCTTACCTCCTCGTCCTCCCAGTCACGGCCACAAATGTCGTCATCAGCATCATTGGCATCTTCCAACATGAGGCTATCCCATATTTCAACTCGTGTACCCACCACGTGGATAATCCCATATTCTGAAGACCTCTTTGATGACCAAATGCGGTTGGGGTCAGAATGCATGTTAAAAGATCAGGAGATGATTTAGTCTGCTCAGGGGGGGAAGGGGGGGGGGGGGGGGGGGGGGGGGAGGGGGGGGGGGGGGGGGGGGTGATGGGGGGGGGGGGTGGGGGGCGAGGGGGGGGGGGGGGGGTGAGGGGGGGGGGGGGGGGGGGGGTGGGGGAGGGGGGGGGGGGGGGGGGGGGGGGGGGGGGGGGGTGGGGAGGGGGGTCTCTGGGGGGAGAGTGAGAGGGCGGGGAGGCGGGGGGGGGCGGGGGGGGCGGGGGGGAAGGGGGGGGGGGGGGGGGGGAAGGGGGAATAGGGGGGGGGGGGGGGGGGGGGGGGGGGGGGGGGGGGGGGGGGGGGGGGTGGGGGGGGGGGGGGGGGTGGGGGGGGGGGGGGGGGGGGGGGGGGGGGGGGGGGGGGGTGTGGGGGTAATATGGGGTAGGAGAAATAAAGGTGAGATGGTTGAAGTATATAGGATAAATTAAATGGTGTTCGGAAAAGAATGAGGAAATAGTGATTGTTGAAAGATAGTAGGGTTGATAGTTTGTAAGGTAAAAATAGTATAAGTGTTGAGGATTTGAAGGATGAAGAAATTGAAGTTAAATAGTGTCTTTTAAGATGATTTGTAGTTGAGAGAGATGCATCAAGTGGAGAGGAGGATCAGACGATGGGTAAGTGTCAATTAGGGTCCGGACTAAATAAGGGAGAGGAGGTAGAGAGTCAGATGTTATGATAAGACAACACGTCAGAGAAAAACACGATACTAGCAGTATAGTACGTAATATTGGTAATGGAAAATAAAACTGGGAATTCATTTGAGATTGAATAGGATGATAAATAGTGGTATGTTGAAGAATTGGACTAATAGAATTTGTTGAGAAAGAAACTTAAGTGGTTAACCACCACCACTGTCTAGTCACATTCAGCGAATCATAATGTTGAAATGAGGGAACACTTTGGCCAAAAAAGGCCAACCGATGCCGGGCCCCAACCACTGTCACACCCCCTCCCCCTGTCTCCGCCTCCCCCTCCTCTCCACCACCAAGCGTTCCTCAGCTGCCCCAGTCTCTCAGGTCATGACAGGGATCAGTCTCCGCTCAGCCTCCACCGTCGCCCGAGTACCACCAGACCTACCAGAGACCCATCTTCCGCCTTCTCCTTCTGCCAGATCAGAATTCCATTGGACGACCAGCACGCCGACAGCGGTCAGTCTAGCAGCCAGCCTTCTGTCTCCAGATTTTTGGAGCAAAAGAAAACACTTTAACCAAACCATCCCCAAAGCCAAAACCTGAATGTCCGGCATTGCCAGGCCTTTGGCCTTCGGAAATGTGCCTTTCCATCTGTGGAACACAGATGGGTTCCGCACGTCCATGGCCCTTGCCTGCCCCCAATACCAATGCCGAGTAGGCATTTCTTTGCCAGAAAAGCCTCCTCGCCCTGGCGGCCACGTGTCATCTAAAATTTCAATCGCGTCTGTCTGCATCTGTGTCCCGGAAAAAGTCATCTGACCACCGACACATGACTAGTAAGCATGGCCAAGCCGGCTATATCTCTGTGACAGCTCACTGGGTTAGCTGTGTGGATGTCTCTGGGGCTGGACGGTGGCTCTCAGGCTCGCCGCACGCTCTTCAAACCCGAGGGATGGTGCAGGTGCTCTTTCCCCCAAGGTCCTCTGGTGGCATCACGTGCCCAGAGAAAACCCCAATCTGCTTTTTGAAATTAATCTGTCTTGTGGAGACCGTCCCCCACACAGGACATGAGCTTGTGGACGCTTCTCCGCAACGAGAATGAGCGCTGTCTGGTGCCAAGAACCTTGTGCTCAGGCAAGGTGTATGCGATAAACGGGCGAATTCTGCTGGCTCCCTTAAGATCGTAGTTGGAGCACATCCCTTGCCTGGCAACATGTCCATGACAGCTGTCGTCCATAAACCTCTAAAGAGCTCCCGGGTTCTGGACTGGCCTGCCTGAAGAAGGCTCGAGTCTGAGTTCACACTTCCTCCGTTCGCACCCTGCTTCGTCCCGCCTGGCTGCTTTGCAGCGTCAGGCTCGTCCTCCCCTTCAACCGTCTGCCATTTTTAACAATGGCAACACGCTGGAATTCACCCTCCATATGCTCCAGCGATTGTTGCAGCAGCGCAATGCCATTACGCAGTACGAAGTGACACATGGCTGACAAGCAGCGGTGCGGACCTCGGGGTGTTGAGCACCGTGAAGTTAGAGCAGGTGAAAGAGCTTGCCACCATCCTTCCAGTTTGAAGAAGGCCCACCAAAATGGTCACAGTGCGGACAATGGCCCTTGTCTCATGAGCATTGTGGTGATCTTAGTTCTGACCGATCGTTGGACACTCTGAACACAACAGGTCCGCCAGCGACGGAGGGAGGAGACGGACACAGAATGCGGACACAGAGCCTTTCTCTCTGTCAAATCCACAAGGCCCGACAGTTTTCACAATTTCATCGTCTTTCATTAGCAGTTGTTCGGGGTCCCAGACTAGTGGCAAGGTGGCGCATCAGCTCTCAGGGTGCATCATCAGGCAAGTCAAGGGCTGTGTTGAAGCTGTGCCGTAGGCAGCGGAGGAGGAGGAAGGTATTCATAGACACCGATGTTACCGACGTCCCTGCCTTGAAAGAGGTTGGCAGCGAATTGAGGCTGAGGAGGAAGATTGAGGAGAGATGAGTTAGCTTGTGCCCCTTGACCCAGAGCTTGGGAAATCAAGCTCCATCTCTCACATGAATGCTTGGATTCTCCATTTCCTCCAACATGATCCTCGCATTAAGGCCATCAAAATGAACAACAGTTTACTGGGTTGGCCACCTCCTGGATCCCCGGTACAAAACAAAACTACACACTTTCCTTCCACCCACCCAAATAGAGAGTAAAATGCAGGAAATGGAGACCTGCAGATTGAACAACTGGAGACATCTGTTGCGTCTGCTTCACTTCTTCAAATGTCACGTGGAACAACTCCACGACGTGACAGCAGTAGATTGCCAATTAGCCGTAGCGGCAGCAAGCAGCAGGCAAGTTGGCAGACAAGGCCTAATGGGTTACCTCAGGCAAGTCTTTTAATTTACCACCTCACCAACGCATGCCAATGCAGGTGCACACATATAACACACAGATACCAGCTTAAGATCATGGTGCACGACTTTCTCGTCCTCAACACCGATGTTTTTGTATTGTGTCCGGACCCAAATAGACTTCTGGGTATCCAAAATGGACAAATGGCACGAGCTGGCTCGCCAACGCCATAGATGGTTTGTCCTGCCCAGCACCACGACATATCTGAGCGGACTTCAGCACAGCCGAGAGTCCATGTACAGACAAACGCATCCGCTTTCCACAGATAATGTGGATCGTTTGACTTTCATCAAGAGAATCAATCATGAGAATCTCTGATGATGTTGTGGCCCCAATTGCCAAGGTCACCGATTAGTTGCTGGTCTACTTCACATTCCTCTCCAAACAGAAATGGTCCTCTTGAAAAACTTATTTTTAAAATTATCATTTCTTACTGGAATTTTATTCTCAGATCCCAACATTCATTTTTGCTGTTTTGCTGTGAGGAGACTTAAAAGACACCAGGTTTCATGACACAATCATATTCCATTTACTTACTTCATCTTTAGAATTTTTCGCATTGTCAATGGTTTTGGGGTCATGTTGCCTCACAATTTTTATCAGAGGCTGAGAAGTCATATTTATAATTTTTGGGGTCATGCTGCTTTGAAATGCAGCAATACTACAGGTCCTATTCTAAAAAATGTTGTTTCTAATAGACATTTGTTCTTCACACTTGTCAAAAGTGGCTCATGGGTCAACGTTTTGGAATTTTATGGGGGCATTTGCTGTGACATGCAGCATACTATAGTCCCATATATAAAAAAAATGTTGTTTCTAACATAGCTTTGTTCTTCACAATTGTCCAAATTGGCTTCATGGTCCATGTTTTGAATTTTTGGGGGCATTTTGCTGTGACATGCAAGCTATACTTACGTTCCCTATTCTAAAAAATGTTGTTTTCTAACAGACATTGTTCTTCACAATTGTTCCAGAGTGGCTCAGGTGAGGTGCTTTCAGAAACAGAATAGTAGGACACTGTTTAATGGACACATATTGCAAAATGACTTGTTTTTGCAAGATCTTTAACATAGCGATCAATCCCCTTAATTGAGACAACCCAATTAGATATAAAAAAAAAAAAGAGAAACAAAGACATGTGGGATTCCATCCTATTTTTAAAATGTGTTTTCTAGAATTAAACTACTAAAAAACTTGCATGTACAAAATGCTGTAAAAAAATTCCTCTGGATTGTACAATGTAGGTAAGGAAAACTTTGGACCAGATGTAGGTAATTCGAGTAACATGGAGTATGGAGCATGGACAGAGAACAAATACAGAGACCATTTCCTCAGCACCTTGATAAAATGAGAAAAAGAATGCCAAGAAAAAAGGGGCACTGCTGTAACAGGAGCGTTAACCACCAGTAATTTCCAAGTGAAGCTCAATTGGTCCGCACTCAATACGGAGGGGGCCAATCGCTACCCAGCTCGTGACTTGTACTGAGGAAGGCTGGAGTTCTCACACTTCCGCTTCCGCACTCTGCTTCAGCACGACATTTTCGTTGCTGCTCATCAGGGCATTTAACCTGCGTGTTAATAGATGACGGACGCCAGCCTGGGCTCTCACCGCACCTCGGTAACTCCGGCCCTGGTCATGCAGTGGCACACAGACAGGTATAGTCAATGTCCAGTGAACTAAAATGGGTGGTTGAAAGACTCCTTTTTCCGCACTTTTAATCTGGGGTCAACAGGTTTAGATGGTCATTACTGCGTCGGACAGTATAGTCAATGTCCAGTGAAACTAAAATGTGGTTGAAAGAACTCTTTTCCGGCATTTTTTAAATCGTGGGTTCCATGTCAGTTTGGGCTCATGCTGTAAGCCTTTGGAACAGTATAGTAATGTCCAGTTCAACTAAAATGGTGGTTGAAAGACTACTTTTTCCGCACTTTTTAATCTGTGGGTCAGACAGGTTTCTAAGGGTCAGGCTGCGGTCCAGGACAGAGTTTGTCAAAATGTCCCGGTCAACTAAATGAGTGGTTTGAAAGACTCCTTTTCGGCACTTTTTTAATCTGGTGGTCAGACAGGTTTAATGGTCAGACTGTGGCCCAGACAGGACAGTATATGATCCAGTGAAACTAAAATGGTGGTTGAAAGACTCCCTTATCCGGCACTTTTTTTAATCTGAGGGTCCAGACAGGATTAATGGTCATACTGGCGGCCGAGTACAGGTATAGTCAATATCCATTCAACTAAAATGGTGGTTTGAAAGACTCCTTTTTCCGGCACCTTTTCAATCTCATGTGGTCCAGAACATGTTTAAGTGGTCATGCTGCGGTCCAGGACAGGGTTTTCAATGTCCAGTTCAACTAAAATGTGTTGCAAAGACTCTTTTTGCGCACTTTTAATCTGTGGTCAGACAAGGTTTAATGGTCATACTGCTGGTACCAGGACAGTTCTTAGACCCATGTCCATTCAAATAAAATGGTGGTTGAAAGACTCTTTTTCCGGCACTTTTTAATCCTGTGGGTCAGGACAGTTTTAAGGGTCATGCTGCGGGCCAGGACAGGGATTTGTCAATGTCCAGTTCAACTAAAATGGTGGTTCAAAGACTACTTTCTTCCGCACTTTTTAATCTGTGAGTCATGGCCAGGTTTTAAGGGTCATGCGCGTTCCAGGAACAGGATATTCAATTCCAAGTTTCAAGTAAATGATGGTTTCAAATAATACTCGCCTTCTTGCACTTTTTTAATTTGTGGTGATGCAGGTTTTAAGGGTACATGCCTGTGGTACAAGACAGGTATATGAATGGTGTGTGACTTTTTTTCCCTGTGGCTTTATAGCCTACGTTTGGCCTAAGTTGTACAGGTCTCCATTTGACTGTTTGTGGCTGATAATTCCAGCTTCCACGCCCTGGTTTGGGGTGTAAGACATGAAGGTTTTGTTGCTCTCCCATAGACTTTAATGGTCATCGAGATAATCGACTATCAAAAAACCTTAACTATGTGTGGCCTGACCTATCGACTATCGCCCGATGTCGATAGCCAACGTAATCGCTCAACATTACTGATGATTAGTTAGCCAAAAGCAGGAGTGTATACAAAACACAGAAGACATGCAAGTATTCCATTTATTTGTCATCTCTGTTTTGGATCAACTCCTATTTCTTTTTGGCTTTAGCAATACTTGCATCAGCATTTAACAGAACAGGTTCTGTCATAATCTGTGGAATAATTTGATGTCGGTGTAAAAGGAGTGCACTCATTGACGCTATAGTGGGATCTTGGCCCTCTCCTCAGTTCTTTCTAGCTGGCGTTTACATTACTTTGACAGGCTGCATTCCCACTTCAGTTATTTGGTCAGTTTTGATCCCATAACTGCCCAGATAAGTGAAGTGTGAAGCGCCTGTCATCTGCATTTCATACTAAATCACAGCATTGTTTCAATACCAAACCACGCTCCCTATGCATATTTCTGCATGACACAATGTTCTACAACACCAAACAGGCTCTCTGCAGCCAGGAAATAGTTGTTTCTTAGCGCGATTCATCGCAAATAAATTCAGAACAAAACTAATTTTTGTGAAACATTTGGCAAATCGGCAAATTTAATTTTTGAGAAATTCGCTCATCTCTAGCGATGACGTCAAGAAATGGCTTGTGATCACTGCAACCAATCAGAAAACAGGGGACTGAGGAGACAACGGCAGCAGTGTGGTTAGGTGAGTATAGATAGAATTTTTTTTATTTTACTAGAGTAGCAGCTTTTAATTATTAAAAAAAAAAAAAAAAAATAGGTGGGTTAATCTATCTCTACTCACTCAATCTTGAACTCACCTTCCACTCAGGTGGTAAATTGACCATAAATCACACCCCAACAAAGTCCAGATACCCCAAAATATACGCTGCCACCACCTTCTCATGAGAGATCAATCAGAGGGAAAGGAACTCAACCAAAAACACCGCTCACCGTTAAAAACTATTGAAACTATGCCCTCCAGCAGTCACAGGGTTAAGCACTATTGAAACACTGCTCTTCAGCAGTCATGGGTTTACAAACTATATCAATACTAGGGTTTCTTATATCATACAAGTACCCAATTTATCATAGTTTTAAGCTTTGATAGAAAAAAGTACAGTGCTTACAAAGGTACAGAAATAAAGATAAAATAAAATATACATATATGCAATAACAGTTATAAAGAGAAGAAATCTCAGAAAATACCTAACACTTACAGTACTGATAATCTTTTAGTTCCTGGGGCAAGAAAGGAAAATATAACCCAGATCAGATGATGGCTGAACCCCACACTGTGAACAAATTATTTATGCTGTAACCATATTTTTTAAGTCTATGCAATCGGTCCAGGTTCCAGAGCCCCCAATCAGTTCATTAGGGTCATTTATTGTCCCAGACTGGGTGATTACGTGATAAAGGAGAAGGACAAGGAGTACCTTATTGTATACAGTATGTCCCTTGATTGACCCATTTTATACATCCATTGAAGCAGATAAAATTCCAGGCTCCATGTCAAGAGTCACACTGGAAGATAACCTGTTACCCCCACCCTCAATTGATGAGGCATAAAGGTTCCTGTCTGGAATTATATGATGCTTAAATAAACTAACTTGTAGAGAGTGGAATACACATAATCGATTTGTAGAAAGGGGGACATACATAAACAATCTGTAGTCACTAGGATATACTGTACATAACACACTTTCGTATTACACTATATACATAACACACATTCCTATGTCACAGCCCCTTTAAATTTATCTGTTCATTAAAACACAACCAACAAAAATTGAAAAAGTTGAGATAATGTTCTGTGCCACAATATCATAGTGCGTTATTTGTAAGGTTATGGTCTGCTACACAGCATGTGTATATTGTAATGTTTAATTTAGTTCTGAAAAACATTTAATTTAATATTATTTAAAGTGTACCTCCTGGTATACATTTCTTTCCACAAATGGTATATCAGGCTTAAAGGGGTTGTCTCACTACAAGGATTGCTTTTTATGTTAAAGATCTTGCAAAAACAAGTCACTTTGCAATAGGTGTCCATTAACAGTATCCTACCTATTCTAGATATCCCCTCTTGTATGGGCTGCATCAGCTCCTCAGGTCGCTATAGATACAGACCTGTTTAATCTCTCCTGATAGGCTGCCAGCACTGGTTGCTATAGCTACAGACATGGTTCTACTGCAGCCTAGTGGAAGCCAGTAAACACGCCCCTGAATTCAAAGTGAAACCTAGAAAATAGGACTGGGGTAAGATGAATCAATGTAGTGAGACAACCCCTTTAAGCTGTTTATTGAAGTCTGTAGAGATAGCAGTGAATAAGCAGGAGACAGAAGCTACTGTAGCAAATGGTCTGGACACACATATAAGATACTGGCTGTAATAAGTTTTTTCATGACTCACCCTAGTACTGGATTTAGAGATACACTACTAAGTACTGCTTTTCAGTCCTTCATACTGCTACTGCTTCAGGAAAGAAGGGGTGCAGGATCTTTTCTATATGCTGTGTAAGGGAGAAATCATTCATGTACTAGTGTCTGTTTGGCTGGCAAAAACGTTTTGACCGGTTCCCATTAATTAAAGAATTTTAATTTTTGTTTATAAAGGCCACTTAGGAAGTGTTTACTTTGTTGTAGGGTATGTGGGATGACATATGAACTAGTTTTAATATAAATGTAATAGGAAAACTGCAGATATGAAGAAAATGTTCAATCAGAATTCTTGCTTTAATTTAGCCCCATTTATATGCCCTCCCATCATTTCCTCCCTACTCCTCAACACCAGGAGGTGACACTCAGAACTATCACAGTACTTAGGTGTAAACGTCAAGCCTAGAGATGGGCGAATTTCTCAAAAATTCGATTCGGTCACTTCGCCGAATTTTCCGTCAAAATTTGTTTCGTTCCGAATTACTTCGGCACGATTCACGTTAAAAAGCAGCTATTTCAGGATGCACTGAGCTGCAGGGGTGCTGTTAGAACGTTGTGCCCATGCTTAAATATGCAGAGGGAGCGTTGGTTTGTTCTTCATTAGTTGTTTGGAGCGATTTTTATCGACAAAGTTCGAAATCGGCAAGGTTTTTATGGTGATCGAAGATTTCCAGATCATGCGATAATTAAGGTTAAAATATGTGCATCACATATTAAGATCGCTCCTTTTCGGCGCTTCCTGTAATTTTGGCGGCCAGCAAATCTAGATTACAGAATAGAGCAGGGTGAGATGTGTGATGCGTCGTCAATGACTGGGATTGTGTATGGTTGCGACTGGCTGGGAAAAATCAATGACCTCGTTTTACATAAGAACCAGCGTTTCCTGTTTCAGCTCTCAGTGTCTCTCAGTCGTTCTCATTAGGGAAGGACCTGCGTTCTGCCTGTGGCCAAAACAGCTCAGCGGAAATTAGTCTATTTCTGCAATAGAAACCTCTACTATTAGCTGTGATCCTTCCAATTTAGTTAAATTAGGGATTTGCACATTTTATGTAGTTAGCTAGAGAATTATAAAGCAGAATCTACCTATGTAAATTCACGGCGGGGGGGGGGGGGGGGGGGTGGGGTGGGGGCCCGCGGGCGAACACAGACAAGCTCTATCTTTAAAGAAAACACTGGATAAAGTTCACCAAGACTTAGTGTAGACCATTGCTTAGTGGATATCTTTATTATTACACAGTTTGCTATTGAAATATTTCTGGATATTGGGCAGCCTGACCTTATATGGATAAACATCATTTATAGTAACTGCAGGTCTCTTTATGTTTAGCCTGCAAAACTCCACTTTTATTATCAGTATACATTTCAGATAGGTGGCGTTCAATTTTACCCATTACACCTGTGACTATTTGATATATCCCACCTTGCACTTAAATACAAACCAGCAATCTTGTAGTCAGCACAGGTCTTGTTTGTTGCCAAAAATAACGTGTATCATACGAAAAACATCACAGTTACGTGTTTTTTGACTTTGTTGCGCACCCAGTGCTGTTCATTGACGCAGACATCTAACGTAAATCTCTAAATAAGCAATTCTATATTCACACTGGTGAATGTAAGGTGGCAAAAAAAATACCGTTTATTATATCAAAACATATAACAGTTACGTGTTTTTTGACTTTTTGCGCACTTCAGCACTGTTTCATTGACGCATGCAGTATACGTAAATCTTAAAAACTGCAATTCTATATTCACCAAAGGTGAATTGAAAGGTGCAAATAATACAGGTTTATATATCAAAACATAACAGTGACGTGATTTTTTGATCCTCATTTGCGCACCCAGCACTGTTCTCATTGACGCAGCATCTACGTAAATCTTAAATAGCAATTCTATATTCACCACAGGTGAATTGAAAGGTGCATAAAAAAATTACAGTTTATTATTCAAACATAACAGTTACGTGTTTTTTGACTTTTGCGCACCATGCACTGTTCATTGAGGCAGCATCTACGTAAATCTTAAATAATAGCAATTCTATTTCACCACAGGTGAATTGAAAGGTGCAAAAATAAGTTTATTATATTCAAAAACATAACGTTACGTGTTTTTTGACTTTTGGGCCACTCAGCACTGTTATTGAAGCAGCATCTACGTAAATCTTAAACAGCAATTCTATATTCACCACAGGTGGAATTGAAAGGTGCAAAAAATACAGGTTTATTATATCAAAACATAACAGTTTACGTGTTTTTTGACTTTTTGCGCACCAAGCAATGTTCATTGACGCAGCATCTAGTAAATCTTAAAACAGCAATTCTATATTCACACAGGTGACATTGAAAGGTTGCAAAATATACCGTTTTATACCAAAAGATAACAATACGTGTTTTTGTTGACTTTTGCCCAGTCCCGATTTGTTGATAGAACACTTGCAGTTAAATTTGAATCAGCAATTTTGTTTTGATTAGAGGGATTTGAGAATAGCTGTGATTTTGCCGTCTTTTAATAAGAGACTTTCCTATACTATTCCTTTACCTTCTCAAATTTTTATATTTCTGAACATGGAGCGAAATGCAGGTGGTAAGCGAGCAAAGAGGGGGGTAGCACATGGAGGTAGAGGTACGAGAGAAGGTGCTCCTTCCAGTGCTGGCGACAACACGCATGCCAGCGGATCGTCAGTTGCAGGACCGTCTGGCCTGTCATCGCTGGGTCAGGGCCCTGTGAATCTAAGTAACGAACATCGTCGCCAATCTGTCCTTCAGTGGTTAATGCAACCTGCATCTAGCAGTCTTACCTCCTCGTCCTCGAGTCACGGCCACAAATGTCGTCATCAGCATCATCAGCATGAGTACAACAGGAAGCAGCCCAAATGTCAACTCGTGTACCACCACTGTGGATAATCCATTGTCTGAGGGCCTCTTTGATGACAAAATGCGGTTGGGGTCAGAAGGCATGTTAAAAGATCAAGAGGATGATTTAGTTTGCTCTGACGCCCAGTTACTGATGCCATCAGAGGAGGTGAAGGAAGCCGGTCAATCGGCAAAAATCCCGGGCGGTCGGCAACGCCTTGCAGTGCCCCTTGCTTGTAGCCCGCAGCTTCTGGATGCAGAAAGTCAGGACGACCAAGTCACCTGTGTTGATGATGATGATGATGACGACATTGCGGATCCATCCTGGTCTTTTCCGCAGAATTTGCTTGCGAGCGCTTCATCAGTGGACGAGGAGGAAGACGATGGGGTAGTGTCAATACGGGTCCCGCCACAAAAAGGGAGAGGGCGGTCGCAGAAGTCCGCTGATATGATTCCGCCAGCCACGGTCAGGCAAACCCCGCTCCTCGCTTATCCCCGTCAAAAGCTCCAGGACCTCTCAAGCCTGGGCCTTCTTTGAGCAAGCCTCTGAGTCACCCAGCGATGTCATATGCCGCCTTTGCCGTAAACGCATAAGTAGAGGCAAGAACCTTAAGTGGTTAACCCCCACCAACATGTCTAGTCACATGCAGCGAATGCATGAGTTGAAATGGAGGGAACACTTGGCCAAAAAAGGCCAGACCGACGCCGGGCCTCCAACCACTGTCACACCCCCTGTCTCCGCCTCCTCCTCCTCCGCCACCACCAAGCGTTCCTCAGCTGCCCATGTCTCTCAGAGTCATGATCAGGGATCAGCCTCCGCTTCAGCCTCCACCGTCGCCGAGTACCACCAGCACCACCAGAGACCCATCCTACCCTTCTCCTTCCGCCAGTTTGACGACCTGCAGCCGTACAGCGGCCAGTCTAGCAGCCAGCCTTCTGTCTTCCAGGTTTGGGAGCAGAAGAAATACTTTAACCCAAACCATCCAAAGCCAAAAGCCTGAACGTCGGCATTGCCAGGCTTTTGGCCTTGGAAATTGTTGCCTTCTCCATCTGGTGGGACACAGATGGATTCCGCCCACGTCTTGGCCCTAGCTTGCCCCCAATACCAGATGCCGGAGCAGGCAATTTCATTTTGCCAAGAAAAAATGCCGTCCCTGACCGGCCAGCCACGTTGTCATCTAAAAATTTCAAGCGCGCTTGTCTGCATCCTGTGTCCGGAAAAGTCCATCTCACCACCGCACATGGACTATAAGCACGGCCAAGGCCGGCTATATCTCTGTGACAGCTCACTGGTGAGATGGGTGGATGTCTCTGGGGGTGACGGTGGCTCTAAGGCTCGGACGCGGACGCTCTTCAAATAAAAGCAGGGATGGTGCCAGGGCTCTTTCCCCCAAGGTCCACTGGTGGCATCACGTTGCACCAGAGACTCCAGGCCGTGTTGAAAATTAATCTGCCTTGGAGACCGTCACACACAGGTCAGGAGCTGTGGACGGCCTCTAAGCAACTGAGAGCGGACGGAGCGCTGGCTGGGTGGACAAAGAACCTTGTGCCAGCAAGGTGTGTGCGAGAAAGGGCGAAATCTGCTGGCGCCCTTAAGATCGGTAGGATGGAGCACATCCCTTGCCTGGGGACACATGTCATGAACCTTGTCGTCAGAAATTTCTAAAGAGCTACCCGGGGGTCTGGACTGCCTGAACTGAAGAAGGCTTGTGGTTTCTGAGTAAGCACTTCCGCCGTTCGCACCCTGCTTCGTCCCGCCTGGCTGCGTTGCAGCGTCAGCTCGGCTCCCCGTCAAACCGTATCATTGTTGACGTTGGCTACATGATGGAATTCCACCCTCAAATGCTCCAGCGATGTGTGTGGCGAGCTGCGCAATGCCATTAAGCAGTACGAAAGTGGACACATGGCCTGATCAAGCAGCGGTTTACAGACCTCGGGTGGTGTTGAGCCACGAGAGTGGAGAGCCAGGGTGAAAGAGCTCTGCACCATCCTTGCCTAGTTTTTGAAGAAGCCACCAAAATGGGTCAGTGTGGACAATGCCCTTCGTCAGCTGGAGACTTTGTGGTGATTCTTAGTTCTGGACGAGTTGGACACTATGAAACAACAGGTCCCGCCAGCGACGGAGGAGGAGACGGACACAGATGCGGGACACGGAGCCTTTTTCTCTCCGTCAAATCCTCCACAAGGCCCGACAGTTTCACATTTCATCGGTCTTTCATTAGGCAGTGGTTCGGGGTCCAGAGTAGTGCAAGGTGGCGCATCAGCTCTAAGGGTGCATCATCTCAGGACAGTCAGGGCTGTGTTGAAGCTGTGCCGGAGGCTGAGGAGGAGGAGGAGGAGATGGAGGAGGGTATTCATAGACTCTCCGATGTTACCGACGTCCCTGCCTTGATGAGGTATGGCGCGGAATTTGAGGCGGAGGAGGAAGAAGAGGAAGATCAGTTTGTGCTAGTGCCCCTCGACCCAGAGGCTTGGGAAATCAAGGCTCCATCGCTCTACACATGAGGTGGCTTGGATGCTCCATTTACTCCACATGATCCTCGCCATTAAGGCCATCAAAATGAACTACAGTTACTGGGTGGCCAGCCTCCTGGATCCCCGGTAACAAAAAAAAAATCAGGCACTTCCTTCCACCCACCCAAATAATAGAGAGTAAAAATGCAGGAAATGGAGACCTTGCTGATTGATCAACTGGGGACATCTGTTGCGTTGCTTCACGTTCCCCCAAATGTTTTCACGTTGGAACAACATCAGCGACGTTGACAGCAGTAGATTGCCAAGTAGGCGTAGGGCGCAGGCAGGGCATACGGTGGCAGAAGCCTAATGGGTGACCTCTGGAAAACTTTGTTTACCACCTCACCAACGCATGCAATGCAGGGCACAATCCAACACACAGAGATCAGCTTAAGAATCATGGTGCAAGGGACTATCTGCGTGCTCAACACCGATTGTTTTTGCATGTGTCCGACCCAATAGACTTCTGGGTATCAAAATGGACGAAATGGCCCGTAGCTGGCTCGTCCGCCATAGAGGTGTTGTCCTGCCCAGCAGCAAGACGTTCATGTATGCTGAGGCGGACCCTTCAGCCACAGCTGGAGGAGTCATTACAGACAAAACGCATCGGCTTTTCCACAGATAATGTGGAACGTTTGACTTCATCAATTGAATCAGGCATGGATCTCTGATGATGTTGTGCCCCAATTGCCGAGGTCACCGATTAGTTGCCAGTTATTCACATTTCCTTTCAACACAGAAATAGTCCTCTTGAAAACTTTTTTTTAAAAATGATAAATTTATTACTGCAATTTTTATTCTCTTTTCCCAAAGTTCATTTTGCTGGTTTTGCTGTGAGGAGACTGTAAAAGAAGCAAAGAGGTTTCAGGACAACACCGTATTCCATTTACTCACTTTATCTTAAGAGTTTTCGATTTGTCAATGGTTTTGAGGTCAATTGTTGCTGTGAGATACAGCAATAATCATGTCCTTTGGAACAGAAATGTGGTCTTACTAAGTGGCATTTCTCCTCACAATTTTTAAATAGTGGCTGAGAAGTCATATTTATAATTTTTTCGGGGGTCAGTAGCTGTGAGATACAGACAATTATTCATGGTCAGCTTTGGAACAGAAATGTGGCTTCTACAGTGGCATTCTCCCTCACAATTTTTAACAGTGGCTGAGAAGTCATTTTTATAATTTTTTGGGTCATGCTGATCTTGAAATGCAGCAATTACTACAGGTCCTATTATAAAAAAAAAATGTTGTTTCTAAAGACATTTGTTCTTCACAATTGACCAAAGGGCTTCAAGGGTCATGCTTTGAATTTTTGGGGGCATTTTGCTGTGACATGCAGCTATACTCACAGGTCCTATTCTAAAAAATGTTGTTTATTAACAGACATATGTGGCTCAAGGTGATGGTTGCTGTCAGAAAACCAGGAAAATAGGTAGGACACTGTTAATGGGACAACATATTGCAAAATGAATTGTTTTTGCAAGATCTATAACATAGCTATCAATTCCCTGTATTGAGGACAACCCATTTGAATACAATGAAAAAAAAAAGAGAAACCAAAGACATGGTGGGATTTCCATCGATTTTAAAAATGTGTTTTATAGAATTTTAAAGTACTAAAAACTTGCATGTTACAAAAATAAGCTGTTAAAAAAAATTCCTGGCTGAATTGTACAAGGGAAGGTACAGGAAAACTTTGACCAGAGTAGGTTATTCAGAGGAATGGAGTATGGTGCACGGACAGAGAACAAAGTACAGAGCCATTTTCCACTCCTAGCACGTTGAGTAAAATGAGAAAAAGAATGCCAAGATAAAGGGGCACCCCCTGGGTTTGTAACAGGAGGCGTAACCACAGTATTTCCAAGTGAAGCTCAATTGGTCCACAATCATACGGGAGGGGCAGAAGAGCTACCCAGGTATTGGACTGTGATACAGAGGGAAGGGCTGGAGTTCTCACACTTCTGCTTCCGCACTCTGCCTTCAGCTCGACACGTTTTTCGTTGCTGCGTCATCAGGCATTTTAACCCTGCGTGTTAATTGATGACGGACGCCAGCCTGGGCTTTCACCGCACCACTGTAACTCCGGCCCTGGGTCATGCTGTGGCCAGGACAGGTATAGTCAATGTCCAGTGATAACTAAAATGGTGGTTGAAAGACTCCTTTTTCGGCATTTTTAAATGTGGGGTCATGCAGGTTTGGGGCTCATGCTGTGGCCCAGGACAGGTTATAGTCAATGTTCCAGTTCAACTAAAAATGGTGGTTGAAAGACTCCTTTTTCCGGCACTTTTTAAATGTGGTGGTCATGCAGGTTTGGGGGCTCATTGCATGCGTTCCAGGGCAGGGATATTCAATGTCCAAGTTCAAGTAACATGATGGTTCAAATCATACTGCTCTTCTGGCACTTTTTAATTTGTGGGTGATGCAGGTTTAAGGGTCAGCTGTGGTACACGACAGGGATAGTAATGGTTCTGTGTCTTTTTTTCTGTGACCTTTTATAACCTAAGAGTGTTGCCTAAGATGTTGCATGTTATCCATTTGACTGTTGTGGATGTTAATTTCACGCTTCTCAGCCTTGTTTGGGGTGAATAATGAAGGTGTTGTTGCTCTCCCATAGACTTTAAATGGTCATCGCGCATTAATCGATGCTCACTATCGAAAAACCTTATCGATAGCGGGCCGACTAATCGACTATCGATCAATCTCGATAGCAAACGCCATGCTCAACACTATGTCTTTAATACAATGTTGTGTTTTAGTTATAGACACGCAGAGACTGCCGCGGCTCTTAGAATCGCTTCACTATAAAATTCACCTGCTGGGCACTTAAGAGGGGCAAAAACTGACCAAAAACTCAAGCGGGAAATATAGCATGATAAAGTCATGCAGCGAAAGCTGGAAAAAAAACAAGTGAGAGATCAGGTGGCAACATTAGTGGACAGAGTGTGGAGCGGTGACGGCGGCAGCCACAGCAGCGATGAG
This sequence comes from Phyllomedusa bahiana, assembly GCA_025379985.1. Lineage (NCBI taxonomy): Eukaryota > Metazoa > Chordata > Amphibia > Anura > Hylidae > Phyllomedusa > Phyllomedusa bahiana. The sequence continues at coordinate 9,802 of JAODAL010043395.1, read as the reverse complement.
GTCAGGCAGTGGCACAATGTACATCTGGAGGTTGGCAAAACGACGAGGAAAGCCACGGAGTGGCCACAATGGACTGAGAGCGGAGGTCACGGCGGGCAGCAGTATGAGGTCAGGCAGTGGCCACAATGGAATTTTCTGGATGTGGCAAAAAGGAGGAACTATATTCTGACCTGGTAGTTAAAATGTATATATTGTTGTGCCACGATCCACTGACACAGGGTATCCAGCTTGCCCTGGTCTTGACAATACAAATTAATTCACAGTGGATACAAACTAAGAAACGCTTTCTTTTATTTATTCATACCAAAAAACATCCACAAAAAACAATACGTGGGTTATTTCCTTTTTTGAAAGGGGTTACAAAAAGTGGCCAACAGTCCGCAAAGTCCTTAAAGGGTGCAAATGTTTTTCCTTTCCCCCTTGGGCATAGTAACCCCAGCGTGTTCAGTTTTGGACCAAGCAAAGTAAATGGGCAGGGGGCCTTCACCGCGCACGCGCGACGTTTCGGGAGAGTCCTCCCCCTTTCTCAAGCACGTACTGCGGACCCTCACTTCATGCATTTATACAGAAATCGTAAGTAACCAACATCCTGTAAAGACATCTATAATTAAGAACATCTATAGAAACATTTTAAAACTTAGTTGCTCATTCAATCCCATTGGGGCTAGCGTATTCATTCTAGGGGACCCAAATCTCGCCTCACTTTGAACAGCTGTCTCTCTACGGGAAAACCCTTCATTACCCTGAAATTTTCCTAAAAACCCCAACCAGGGGTAGTTCTGCCCACATTATGATTCTGTTCTGCAAAATGTTTAGCTACGCTACTTTCGCCAAATTTTGTTATGCCTTCTTGTTTATTATCACTTTGATGTTTTTTCGCTGATCTGATATTTGACCGATGCTCGTTGAGCCTGATTTTTATACTTCGTGAGGTTTGCCCCACGTACCCTTTCCCACATGGGCATTTGAGTAGGTATACTACTCCTTTTAAAATACACAAATGTTTTCCTTTTATAAAAATTTTTTTTTCCCTTTGTAGGATTTTAAACCAAATGGAACCCCTTTTTGATAGAACTGAATGCTGACAGTTGAGACATGGAAATGCCCCTTTTTTTTTGGGACATCTAAGAAAGTTTGTTTTTTGCACCCCCTTTTTTAGTTATAGAATGGGGTACAATCGGGTACCAATTGTTTTCTTTTAAACCTTTTTTTTAAAACAAAAGGGTTTGGTGATTTTTAAACCAAACCCTTTCCCAAAATTTTTATATCATTTCTCAAAATGTGCCGTTTTTTTGAATGATTTTTTTGTATTAAACCTAAATAAACACATCGAAAGGGACTGCCCAAAAACACACCTTCTTTCTTTTCTCTTTTTTTTTTAATTTTTGGGTCCCAAAACAAGATTTTTTCCTGTCTTTTTACCAACATCTTTAAACAACCCTTTCAATTTTCTTCTCTACTATATCCTCTGGCCAAACTTGTCAAACCCTTTTTTTTTCTGGGGTTTTTTCAAAATAGCTGGTCCCGTAGAACATATTTCCTAAAATTTGGGGGGAATTGGGGGCCCTTTTTGGGATGCCCTTTTAAAAACTTTTTGGAGCTTTATAGCTGTTTTTTTGTAACAGTTTTTTCCTTTTTGAAGGTTTAGAGAAAAGCTAGTCATTTTAAACCCCGTTCCCGTTTTTTTACTTCCACATCAAGTTTGGGAAGAAGACCTTATTCATAGTTTGGGAGTGAACTGTATAAGTGGAGGGAAAATTTTTTTAATGATTGTACAAACCTTTTTAATTCATAAATTAGTTCCTTTTTTCCCCATGTTTAAGACGTCTTCCACATAAACTATTTCCAAAAATGATTTCTTGAGAAATGGTAAAGCTATAAAATAATAACTACTCCAACGAACCCGATTAATTACCTTTTAATTTCTACAATCCCAAAATTTAAAACCAAAAAAGAAAATTAAACATTTAAAGGGAGTATAAGAAATTAGTATCGACTGAGCAATTTAACCAAACCACAGAAGATCAAGACAATTTATTGGAAAATTTCAAGATCCAATTACTTCAAAATAAAATAAAGAAATTTGAACGAGATACTAAAGACTACCTTTACAATCGTGTATACACTTGGGCAGAAGAAAGATCTAAAGTACGCCATTTTAAAAGGGATAAAACAAGAAAAACTGACACAGACGATACTAGTACTGAATCAGAAGACACAACAAAAAAATAAATGTATGCAGTTAAGATCTATAACCAGGAAGGAATCACGTACAGCGGATTTTTTAGAAAAAAAGAAGCAAAACATCGAAACGGATTCTGGAGGGAGCTCTGGACACGATCAACAAAAAAAGAAAAAAGGAACACAAACAAAGAAAAAATAGTCTCTACACCGCAAGATCTAGTGTTAAACATTTCCGAAAAAAATCTGACGGAAGCACAAGTCTCAGCTCTAAATAAGGGACTGAATTATGTCCCGATGAAAGAAAGTTCATTATTTGATTTTAATGTCGATTTCTATAAGTTATGTAGGAATATCCGTATGAAAATGTTTTTTCAGGGTGTTGAGTCTAATAAATCTATTCAATTACCAAAAAAAGTGTTCAGGAAAAGTCAGTTTGATCCAGAGATACAAAGTCCTTCATTAGAAGTGTTTCAACAACTAGTAGTAACGGAAGTTACCCAAATGTGGGATAAATTGAAATTAAGCAAACATCAAAATTTATCAGTAAAAGAGAAAGAAGCAATTACACAGTTAAAAAATGACACGTCTGTTGTCATCAAAAAGGCTGACAAGGGCGGTGCCATTGTCGTCCAGAACAAATCCCAATATGTACAGGAAGCTGAAGTACAATTATCAGACCCATTAGTGTATAAAAAACTAACAAAAGATCCCACTACCGAGTATGCTCAAATAATTGAGGATATATTAGAAGGTGCTGTACAACAGGGACTCATAACGAAAAAAGTCAAAAATATGCTTAAATGTAGTCATCCTAGAATACCGGTACTGTATTTGGTTCCTAAAGTGCACAAGTCTTTATCTAACCCACCCGGACGTCCTATCGTTTCGGGTATTGGATCCCTTATGGAACCCATATCATCATATGTCGATTCTTTTCTTCAAGAACTAGTGAGTCGGGACACACACTCGCTGAAGGATACGGGTCAGTTCCTTCGGGCAATTGAGCGTCTCACAGATGTTCAAGATTGCTGGCTGTGTACATTGGACATCAAGTCCCTATACACCAACATCCCATTGGATGATGGTGTTAATGCAGTAAGGGAGGCTCTCAGTGAGGATCCGTCGCTATCCAATGCTCAGATAAATTTCCTAATGTCGTTGTTGGACATTGTACTCACTAAAAATTATTTTAAATTTGGGGAAGATATTTATCTTCAGCTACAGGGGACCTCGATGGGGTCTCCTGTAGCACCCAGTTATGCTAATTTGTTCATGGCATCACTGGAGAAGCGACGGATCTTCACTTTAGAGAGCTTCAAACAAGTATCAGTTTGGTATAGATATGTGGACGACGTCTTCATCATGTGGAAAGGAACTAAGTATGAATTAGAAGAGTTTGTACAATCATTAAATAAATTGCATCCACTTATACAGTTCACAGCCACCATGAATGAAGTCGTCGTCCACTACCTTGACGTGGAAGTAAGAAAAACAGAACAGGGGTTAATGACTAGCTTGTTCTCCAAACCTTCAGAAAGGAATAACATGTTACACAAAAACAGCTATCATGCTCCACAAGTCTTCAAAGGCATACCAAAAGGCCAATTCACCTGGATTAGGCGTATATGTTCTACAGACCAGCTATATGAAGAACACAGTAAAAAAATGGTAGACAAGTTTGTCGCCAGAGGATATAGTAGAGAAGAAACTGAAAGGGTTGCTAAAGATGTTGGTAGAAAAGATAGAAATACCTTGATTGGGATGAAAAATAAAAAAGAGAAAGAAAAGAAAGATAGGTGTGTATTTGTCAGTACCTACGATGTGCATAGTAGGATGATACGGAAAATCATTCAAAAAAACTGGCATATTTTGAGTAATGATATACAATTCGGGAAGTTGTTTAAAAATCAGCCAACCTTTGTATACAAAAAAAGGTAGAACAATTGGTAGTCAGATTGTATCCAGTTCTATTACTACAAAAATGTGCAAAAAACAAACTTTTCTAGATGTACAGAAAAAAGGGACATTTCCATGTCTCAACTGTCAGCATTGCAGTTCTATCATAAAGGGTCCATTTGTGCTTCATCCTACAAATGGCAAAAAAATCTTTATGAAAGATAACAGTACGTGTGATAGTAAAGGAGTAGTATACCTACTCAAATGCCCATGTGGGAAAGGATATGTGGGGCAAACCTCACGAAGTATAAAAATCAGGCTCAACGAGCATCGGTCAAATATCAGATCAGCGAAAAAACATCAAAGTGATAATAAACAGAAGGCTAAAAAATTTTGGCAAAGTACGTACTAAACATTTTCAAACAAAATCAAAAATGTGTCAAACTACCGGGTGGTTCTAGAGAAAATAAGGTAATAAAGGGTCTCAGTAGGAGACGCTGTTACAAAGTGAAGCGAGATGGATCCATAGAATGAATACGCTAGCCCCAATGGGATTGAACGAGCAATTAAGTTTTAAAATGTTTCTATAGTGTTTTTAAATTATAGATTTTTACAGGATTTGGTTTTCTTTCGATTTTGTATAAATCATGAAGTGAAGTCCGCAGACGTCTTTTGAAGGGGGAGGACTCTCCCGAAACGTCGCGCGGCGCGTGAAGGCCCCCTGTCCATTTACTTGCTTGGCTCCAAACTGAACCGCTGGGGGTTTCTAGCCGAAAAAGGGAAGGGGAAAAAATTTTCACTTCAAGGACTTGCTGGACTGTTGGCCCTATTGCTATTCACTACAAAACCAAAATAACCCCCCTGTAATTTTTTTTTAGGGGGATGTTTTTTGGTATGCTAAAAAAAGAAACGTTACTTATTTTTTATCCCTGTGAATTAAATTTTTATTGCAAAAACGGGGGAAGCCACAAAAGGCACAAAAGATACAGTGTGGAGGCACGACAGCAGCGCATGAACAGGGATGGCAAATACATTCTGGAGGCGAAAACATATTAGGCCACAGAGTGGGACAATGAACAGTGTGGAGGCACGACAGCAGCAGCATAGTAGGCAGTGGCCAATGACATTCTGGAGGGGGCTAAAAGTATTTGGCCCCAAGTGGGACAATCACACATTGAGGTCACGGCGGGGAGCAGTAGAGATCAGGCAGTGGCACAATGACATTCTGGAGGCGGCTAAACAGTTATTGGCACGAGTGGGCACAAGGATACAGTGTGAAGGTCACGACAGCAGCAGCATCGTTGAGAATCAGGCAGTGGCCACAATGACATTCTGGATGGCGGCCAAAACATTATTAGGCCACAGAGTGGACAATCACACCAGTGTGGAGGTCACGGCGGCCAGCAGTATGAGAGTCTGGCGTGGCACAAATGACAGTTCTGGAGGCGGGGCTAAACAGTATTAGGCCAAAGAGTGGACACAATCACACAGTGTCGGGAGGTCACGGCGGCAGCAGTTTATGAGTCAGGCAGGGCAGAATGACATATTGGAGGCGGCAGAAACAGTATTAGGCCACAGAGTGGCACAATCACACAGTGTGGAGGTCACGGCGGCGGACAGCAGTATGAGGGTCAGGTCAATGGCAACAATTTCTGGAGGCGGCAAAACAGTATTAGGCCACAGAGTGGCACAATGATACAGTGTGGAGGTCACGACAGCAGCAGCATGAGATCAGGCAGTGGCAAGAATGACATTCTGGACGGCGGCAAAACAGTATTAGGCCACAGAGTGGCACAATGATACAGTGTGGAGGTCATGACAGCAGCAGCATGAGATCAGGCAGTGGCACAATGACATCTTGGGATGAGGTAAACAGTAATAGGCCACTGAGTGGCAACAATGATATACCAGTGTGGAGGTCACTGACAGCAGCAGATTGAGATCAAGGCAGGTGGCACAAAGACATTCTGGAGGTGGCAAACAGGAGGAAGCCACAGACTAGTGGCACAATGACTGAGAGCAGAGGTCACAAGCGGCAAGCAGCATGAGGTCTGACAGTGGAACAATGACACAGCGTGGAGGACATGGCAGCAGCCACTGCAAGCAGCATTGAGGTCAGACCAGTGGCACAGATGACACAGTGTGGATGTTCACGGCAACAGCAACAGCAGCTGCATGCATGAGGTCATAGAGATGGCACAATGACAGAGTGTATTGGGTGGGTGGTCAATACCAGTCTCTGGTTAAAGATGGTGGTATGCAGATGGAGAAACTGTTCGCAGTCTGTGTGGCAATCTGGGCGCGGTGGCGGGCATCGGAATAGTGGCTGGGGGAGACAGGTTAGTTTGAACCCAGACTGACGCCTAAGGCATTGGTTGTGTGTGTGGAAATCCGTGGCCGATCCACGCCTATGATTAATCTTGACAAAGGTCAGTCGTTCCTCATTTCCGTGGAAAGCGGGTTCTCTTGGGGTAACGATGGCCCCCGCCGCACTGAACACGCTCTGATGCCACACTACTGGACGGGCAGGCAGCGTCTCCACTGCAAAAACTCGGCAAGTTGCGGACCACACAGCCAGTTTGGCTGCCCAGTATAGTCCAGCGGAATTTTAACTTGAGGTGGCAGAGTGCTGTCCAAGTAGGCCAAACCTGTTGATCAGGGTGCTCCTGGTCCTGCTTATGCTGCGCTGTGCTGGCGACTGCACCCTCCTCACTTGGCGGGTGAAAGGAAGCTGCTCATCAGTGACTCAGATTAGGTTACTCTGATGGAGATGGTATGCTCCTCCCCCCCCACCTCCCCCAGCAGCTGCGGCAGTAGTACAGTGAGCGCTGAGGAACCCCCGGTCAGACCTGTCAGAGGAGGAGACGATGCCGCACATTAGGCAGCAGCCAATGATTTTCGGAGGATTTCACTATAGTATCTTGAGTTTGTCTTCCCTTCTCAATAGCTGGAAAAAGGCTCCCAGTTTTGGGACCCGGTAGCGCGGTCCACTAGGGTGGTGGAGAAGCCAGAAGTCATCCCTCTGCCGGATGCTGAATATTCGGCTACGTTGTCACTAGCACAAGCAAATAAGCATGCTGCGGGGCCATCTGCACAAGTTACTCCGAGGGGCTCCTCCTGCCCTCCATTTACCACTCCTGTATACTGCCACGGTGCTTGGGGAGTCATCTGCTTCGTCTTCCTCCTCTCCATCCACTCCTCCAGGCTGCTCCTGTTCCTCTCTTGTCACCTGGGTAGAAAATCCACTCATTTACAGACAATGCTTCTGCTCCAATGTCTCTCTCATCCTCCATTTCGTCCCCACCGGACTCATGTGGCCACGAGATGCTTAGTCGCCAAGTCTCCAGTCCCCTGTCCAGGGACAGATTTATAGCATCTGTTCCAGGGGACATAAAGCAGTGGAATGATGTGTTTTCATCCCGTAGTCCTGGGCGACTGACAAACTAAAAGTCGCCTCCTCGAATGGGCCTCAACAAAACGAGCCAGGTTTCAGCATGAGCTGCCACTGGATGACATCAAGTTACACAGGGGAGTAGTAATTCTGTCTGCCTGGATCATCAAAAAACGTTAATGGCCTTTTCTCTGTTCATACAGTCGGTCAACATATGCAGGCTGGAATTCCAACAGGGTGGATACATCGCATATCAGAGTGTGTTGGGGGAGGGCCGTTCTCCGCTGCAATCGAGGAGGTGTTCATGGCTTTTGTACGAATGGATAAAGTGCTATGCACAGTTTCCTGGCCATTTTCGAATGTTCTGAAGATGGGTGGGAAGACTTCAGGAATCTTTCCTAACCAAGATTGAAACACTGTGCGCCATGCAGGGCGCATGGGGAATACATCCCTCCTCTCGATTGCAGCGTGGACACCATTTCTCCCATTGTCCAGTACCTTGGTTCCGATTGCAGTTGGGCGGAGAACGCCAACATTGATTCTTGCTGCATGGACGCGGAAGCAGTTCCTCCCCTGTGTGATTTCGTTCGCCGAGGCAAGCCAGGTGTAGAACTGCGTGACACCGCTGTGCCCTACACATGTGGTATGATGGAGCAGTACTTGTGGAGGCTGAGTATGGTGGTGGGTGGTGGAGGAGGAGGAGGACGAATTGGCGCAGGTGAAGCAGTTTGACAACGTGGAGGAGAAAGCGGCGTCACCTGTCCAAGTTCTTGGTGTGCCTGGGCTCGAAGCACATTCACCCACTGTGCCGTAAACGACATGTACAGGCCCTGACCATCGTTACAGCTCCACACGTCCGCGCTGCGTGCACCTTGGAACAAACCGAATAAGCTCAAGGACTGACCCACCTTTGTTCTACATATTTATGAAGTGCTGGTACTGCCTTTTTGGAAAGAAATTTACGGCTTGGAACTCTCCATCTCGGCTCGGCACAAGCCATTAGTTCTCTGAACGGTGCAGAGTCCACCATTTGGAAAGGGAGGGACTGCAGTACACCAACAACTTGGACAGGAGCACGGTCAGCTGCTGCACCTTAGGATGGTTGGACGCATACTGTTGTCTCTTTGCAATCGCCTCGCTGAACGACTGCTGGCGCCATGAGTAGCGAGGAGCAGGAGCATCTGGACCGGAGATGATGTCAAAGAGAAACAGCTCCCTTCTGCAGAGGTGGTGGAGCCTTGACTGGCTGCAATGGCATGCGTGCCACTGGGCGCTGCTGTTGCTGTTGCTGCGGCAGCCAGATGGACCACCACATCTGAGCCACGTTTCTCCCAGGCCACCGGATGGTGACGCTGCATGTGTTGACGCAGGGCCGTGGTGCCAACGTTAGCTCCCTGGCCACGCTTCACTTTCTGCCCACAGATTCTACATATACCCATATTCGGCTCCTCCGGTGTCTTAGCAAAGAAACTGCCACACCGCCGAGTATCGGATTTTACCGCCAACGCTCCGCACTGAGTGACTCCTGCCGCCGCTGCCTCGCTGAGCCCCTGTGCTGCTACTTTCTTGGACCTGCGAAGGGGGTTTTTTATCCCGTGGCCGCTTGGCTCCCGACCTCATACTGCTGCTATCCTGCTGACTCACGGCCACACGACCCACTTGCTGGCTGCGCTGCTGCCGACGCGCAAGCTGACGCCCTCTTCTCTGACGATGATGAAGCCCTTGCCTCACCCGGCTCCCAAGTGCGGTCGGATACATCATCATCTATTTGTGTTTCATCGTCACTGCTGTCCTCATCACCGGTCTTGGTATGCCGAGGCTGACCTCACAACATGACCTCTCATGCCACTCTCCACATCTATACTTTGCCGCCTACTGCAAGAAGCAGGGGATATTGGCCCATTTCTTCGCTGCCAAGTAGCTGCTGACTGCCCTCCTCAAATTGTTCATCCTTGCTATATAGTGGCGCTGAGCCCAGACCACATAGTAGATCTCTGGCTGAGGGAACGGATGGGACAGAGGCGGGCTGAGGACAGGTGAGGGCCGCTGACCCGCTCCCGGGCCATGCCAACTAATGGTTGTGTCTGAGGTTCCCACCGACTCTTGGCTGGGGTTGTCAGATGTCATCTGGGAGGAAGAGGGATGACCTAGTCAACAATCAAGAACCCTTGGGCTTGCTGAACATACACACGGCGCTAGATGACAGCGGCAGTTGTGGCCTCACCGAGTGACCCTGCTGCGACGTCCCTTGCTGGCTGCACCTGGGCTGTTCCAGGGAATTTTTGTTTCCCTGCCAGAGGTGCAGAGCCTGCCCCCCTCTCTGTCTACATC